>WNWK01006801.1:0-17500 GCA_009830355.1 Cherax destructor
TTGATGAGTAGCGTTTGGATTGTTCTCTGGTTATTAGACCCCTTCTATATTGTTTTTCATATTGGTGCCTCTTATTTATGGATTTAAGGATGCTGGGTGTTAGCCAGGGATTGTTAAGTCTCTTAGCTGTGATCTGTTTAGTTTTTCGGGCAATGTCTGTTATAGAGGTTATGTGTTTTTTTAAGAAAGTTCTTGATGCATTCATTAGTATCTGAATGTGTTTCCAATTCATTTAGCCAGTCAATGTTCGTCATAGCTGATATAAAATTATTAACAACAGACTCATTATGTAGTCTGAAGGTAACTTTTGCAATTTCTTGGGGCAGAATGCCTAGGTTAGTTATGAGAAAGGTAGGGTAGTGGTCTGTGGTGTTTTCTGTGATTATGCCTGATTTTAGAGGAGATATTGTGTTAGTCCATAATATGCATGAACTCCACCTGGCAATATAGTCCCTTCATCTCCACCTGGTGAAAAAATTAATTCATTGTTTGAAGTAGCATTAAAGTTTGTGTCCAACTTCAATGGTTGTATGAATACCCTTGAAAATGCTCCAATCCCTGCCACAGGAGGGCAGTCTGAGCCAGGTGTCTCGCCCCTCTGACCTGACCCTTCAACAGTGTGTGGCCCGGTGGTCTGGTGGCTAGAGCTCTCGCTTCACACACGGAGGATTCGGGTTCGATTCCCGGCGGGTGGAAACATTTCGACATGTTTCCTTACACCTGTTGTCATGTTCACCTAGCAGCAAATAGGTAAGTAAGTAAGTTTATTCAGGTATACACAAATACATTTACATACATTATCATACATAGCAGCATATGTGTAGAGAACCTAGGGTGTTAGTCGACTGGTGTGAGTCGCATCCTCGGGGACAAGATTAAGGACCCCAATGGAAATAAGATAGACAGTCCTCGATGACGCACTGACTTTCTTGGGTTATCCTAGGTGGCTAACCCTCCAGGGTTAAAAATCCGAAGAAATCTTATCTTATCTTAGCCCAGCTGGTCAGGTACTGACTTTAGGTGCCTGTCCAGTTCCTGCTTGAAGACAGCCAGAGGTCTATTGGTAATCCCCCTTATGTATGCTGGGAGGCAGTTGAACAGTCTTGGGCCCCTGACACTTATTGTGTTGTCTCTTATCGTGCTAGTGGCACCCATGCTTTCTTGTGCTTAACAACATTTTATAAAATTTAAATCATACACATTGTAACCTTTGTACAAAAGCAAAAGCAATAGCAAAGAACTACAGACCGATAGCGCTAACGTCCCATTTCATTGGGGGATGTTGCACCGTCTGCCGAGTCTTTTCCTTTCATAAGGAGTGATTTTCGTGTGCGAGTTTGGTAATAATCCATCTAGGATTTTCCAAGTGTATATGATCATGTATCTCTCCCGCCTGCGTTTTTAAGGAGTACAGGTTTAGGAACTTCAAGCGTTCCCAGTAATTGAGGTGGTTTATCGCAGTTATGCGTGCCGTGAAGGTTCTTTGAACATTTTCTAGGTCAGCAATTTCACCTGCTTTGAAAGGTGCAGTTAGTGTGCAGCAATATTCCAGCTTAGATAGAACAAACGACCTGAAAAGTGTCATCATGGGCTTGGCATTCCTGGTTTTGAAGGTTCTCATTATCCATCCTGTCATTTTTCTAACAGATGCGATTGCTACAGTATTATGGTCCTTGAAGGTGAGATCCTCTGACATGATCGCTCCCAGGTCTTTGGCATTAGTTTTTCGCTGTATTGTGTGGTTGGAATTTGTTTTATACTCCAATGAAATTTTAATTTCCTCACGTTTTCCATATCGGAGTAATTGAAAATTCTCATCATTGAACTTCATATTGTTTTTATGGAGTCTTGCAGTGTCTTTAATGGTGGACACTGTCATGCAAATTCGGGTTTCATCTGCAAAGGAAGACACGGCACTGGGGCTATACCCTGCAAAGATAAGTAAGTAATTTCTTCGGATTTTTAACCCCGGAGGGTTACCATCCCGGTATTACAAGAAAGTTGTGATCTCAACTGTGTTTATTTCCATTAGGTTAAGTCCCCAGGTGCGCAGCACAGTCGATAATCCCAGGTACCTATTCGAGGAACATGACAAGCAGTGTAAGTAAATCCTCGAAAGTGTTAACACCCTGGGAATCGAACCTGGCCCTCCGTGTAAAGAAGCATTGCACGTGTGGAACAGAGTTTTACTGTAGTGTAGACTTTACTATGTTGACTATACTCTTTGTGTTCTATTATTAGAAATTTGCCAATAATTTTCAGATTTACAGTTGTGTGCTAGTTACAATTCACCATTGTCATAACCTTGTTACATAGAACCAGGTGTGCGTAAGTCCAGTAGTTGGACAAGACACACCTTTAACAGTGCTGGTAATTACCATTGATGTTACTAGAACTGAGTGGCGTCTGCTGTAACCCTTTCACAAGATTTTGTATACTTAGCTATGGTTGTAATCTGTATTACTTTAGACCAGCATTTGGTATCGGGTGTTGACAAGACTACGTCGTGGTATGGTGTTTAAGAATCAACATGTGGTAATCCGGTGTTACAAGAACAGAGTGCGTAATCCCTGGTGTTCAAACAAGAGTGTGGTAATCCTGGTGTTACAAGACACAGTGTGGTAATCCTGTGTTAAAGAACACAGCAGTGTGGTAATCCGGTGTTACAGCAGTTGGTAATCCTGTGTAAAGCAGCAGTGTGGTAATCCTGGTGTTACAAGACAAGTGTGGTAATCCTGTGTGTAAAGAACACAGCAGTGTGGTAATCCTGGTGTTACAAGAACACAGTGTGGTAATCCTGGTGTTACAAGAACACAGCAGTGTGGTAATCCGGTGTTACAAGAACACAGAGTGTGGTAATCCTGGTGTTACAAGAACACAGTGTGGTAATCCCGGTGTTACAAGAACACAGCAGTGTGGTAATCCGGTGTTACAAGAACACAGAGTGTGGTAATCCGTGTTACAAGAACACAGCAGTGTGGTAATCCTGGTGTTACAAGAACACAGCAGTGTGGTAATCCTGGTGTTACAAGAACACACAGTGTGGTAATCCTGGTGTTACAAGAACACAGCAGTGTGGTAATCCTGGTGTTACAAGAACACAGCAGTGTGGTAATCCTGGTGTTACAAGAACACAGCAGTGTGGTAATCCTGGTGTTACAAGAACACAGCAGTGTGGTAATCCTGGTGTTACAAGAACACAGCAGTGTGGTAATCCGGTGTTACAAGAACACAGCAGTGTGGTAATCCTGGTGTTACAAGAACACAGCAGTGTGGTAATCCCGGTGTTACAAGAACACAGCAGTGTGGTAATCCTGGTGTTACAAGAACACAGCAGTGTGGTAATCCCGGTGTTACAAGAACACAGCAGTGTGGTAATCCCGGTGTTACAGCAGTGTGGTAATCCTGGTGTTACAGCAGTGTGGTAATCCCGGTGTTACAGCAGTGTGGTAATCCTGGTGTTACAGCAGTGTGGTAATCCCGGTGTTACAGCAGTGTGGTAATCCCGGTGTTACAGCAGTGTGGTAATCCCGGTGTTACAGCAGTGTGGTAATCCCGGTGTTACAAGAACACAGCAGTGTGGTAATCCCGGTGTTACAAGAACACAGCAGTGTGGTAATCCTGGTGTTACAAGAACACAGCAGTGTGGTAATCCCGGTGTTACAAGAACACAGCAGTGTGGTAATCCTGGTGTTACAAGAACACGAGTGTGGTAATCCGTGTTACAAGAACACAGCAGTGTGGTAATCCTGGTGTTACAAGAACACAGCAGTGTGGTAATCCCGGTGTTACAAGAACACAGCAGTGTGGTAATCCCGGTGTTACAAGAACACAGCAGTGTGGTAATCCTGGTGTTACAAGAACACAGCAGTGTTATAATCCTGGTTTCACAAACACTAGGGAGGTGTCTGGTGGTGTCGACGCTTTGGTAATTATCACATCTCTTAGCTGCTGGAGTTAAGTGTGTGAACACTTGTGAGTGCTAGAGGCAACTTAACAGCTGTAGCAGGTATATACTAGGTAGTGAGGACTCACGAGGTGTAGCAGAGGATATATTAACAGTCAGAAGTAGTGGTGAAGGGCGTAACCCCGTGTAATGTGTATTGAAAATATATGGTATGGTGATACCGGAAAGAAATGGATTATCAGTATATGAGCGCAAACCCACAAGGGTCATACAGCCCTGCAACAAGGTGTGGCAAAAAGAAATTGTGTACAGTTCAGCGGCGCTGTATGACCCCTGTGGTTTAGCGCTTCTTTTGATTATAATAATGTGTACAGTTCAAGACATTTAATAAGGGACCCTAATGGGGATTAGTCACTTTTACTTTTTTTTTGGTTATCCTGGATGATTTATACATGCTTCTGTGTATGATATTGTATAACTGTGTTTGTGTGTGCCTGTACCTAAATAAACTTACTTAATTACTAATGTTTCGCCAAGAGTGGCTTTTTAGTCCTAATAGTAATAATAATATACGTATTTATTTCTACAAGTACATGTACAAGGTATACAGTCCTAGCTGACATAAATGACACTACTATATAGAAAGCCGCTTGTTATGCAGAGCATTTTGGGCAAATTAGGTCAGTTTTGTCCCAGGATGCGACTCACACCAGGTACCCATTTTACTGATGGGTGAACATAGAACCGGTGTAAGGAAACGCCCAATGTTTCCACCCCTTCGCTGGGAATCGAACCCAGACCCTCGCCGTGTAAAGCGAGAGCTTTAGCCACCAGGCCACGGGGCATACAATACAATACAATCACAAACAGACGATCTTAACAATGTAGAACAAACTACATGGGGATGGAAGTCTTTAGATCTTTCACACCTTAGTGTGTCGTTATGAGCTATGCAATGTTGCAAGACAGCAACAAATAGGAGGAGAAATTCTCTTGATGCAAGGCAGAAGTTATCAATGGCAACCCATGACACAGTCATGGGTGTATGTTGTGTATGCAAAACATAAATAAAAACTAACATATTCTCCTAGGATGTAACCTACAACAGGCATACAACAGTGGTACATTATGGAGACTTGATTACAGTACAGCGGTACCTCCATATTCAAAGTTAATCCATTCCATTAGGCTGTTTGTATAGTGAGTTGTACGAATATTGAATCAATATTTTTCTATAAGAAATAATGTAAATTGGATTAATCCGTTCCAGACTCCAAAAAATTACGAATTATAAAATATTTTAAGTGAAAATATTGCTTATTTAAACATGTATAATATTTTCATGCATAAAATCATACATGAAAATTATAAAAACAATAAATACATGAAATAAATGAAAATTTAACTGCACTTTACCTCTACTGAGGAATGATGATGGTCCAAGAGGAAGGTGGAGAGATTATTATTATTATTAACACATCGGCCATCTCCCACTACAGTTATAAAACTGCAACATTAACACCCCTCCTGCAGTGCTGTATGACCCCTGTGGTTTAGCGCTTCTATTTGATTATAATAATAATAATAAACACCCCTCCTTCAGAGTACAGGCACTGTACTTCCCATTTCCAGGACTCAAGTTCGGCTTGCCGGTTTCCCTCAGTCCCATCATAAATGTTACCTTGCTCACACTGCAACAGCACGTCAAGTCCTAAAAACCATTTGTCTCCATTCGCTCCTAGCTAACACGCTCATGCATGCTTGCTGGAAGTCCAAGCCCCTCGCACACAAAACCACCTTTACCCCCTCCCTCCAACCTTTCCTAGGCCGACCCCTACCCCGCCTTCCATCCACTGAATAATAGTATTGGTAATGCCGCACCTCCTCCTAATTTCCAGACTATGAATTCTCTGCATTATATTCACACCATACATTGCCCTCAGACATGACATCTCCACTGCCTCCAGCCTTCTCCTTGTTGCAATATTCACCACCCATGCTTCACACCCATATAAGTGTGTTGGTATAACTATACGTACTCTCATAAATTCCCCTCTTTTCTTCCATGGACAAAGTTCTTTGTCTCCACAGACTCCTAAGTGCACCACTCACCTTTTTGCCCTCATCAATTCTATGATTCACCTTTATCTTTCATAGATCCATTTGCTGACATGTTCACTCCTAAATATCTGAATACATTCATCTCCATACTCTCTCCCTCCAATCTGATATCCAATCTTTCGTTACTTAATTTTTTTGTTACCCTCATCACCTTACTCTTTCCTATATTCACTTTTAATTTTCTTCTTTTACATGCCCTATTTTAAGTAAAAGGACACAAATGCAACTAATGTGACATTTTATTGTGGCACGTTTCGCTCTCCAGGAGCTTTTTCAAGCCGGTAACGGCTTAGAAAGCTCCTGGAGAGCGAACGCTCACAATAAAATGTCACATTAGTTCATTGTGTCCTTTACTAACATATTGTCGGTAATTCTACCAATATTATTACATGCCCTATTGTTTGGAAAGAGTGTTACCTGCCATAAAAACATCAGGTAACTCTCCGTCTGGTGTTTTTTCTCTTTTCTGTCTCTGTGCAGAAGCACTTGAAGATGATGAGGATTCACTAGCATTTGATTTTTTTTTCTTTGCTAAAGAAGCTGTCTAATGTCTGCTTTTGACGACTTTGCAAAATTTTTCTAATGTGGTCAACAACATTGTCATTGAACAGGTTGATGCTCCTATTCACACCAGTAATGTTAAGATGCCATTTTCATCAGGCTCTGTGTTTGAGCCCAATGGTAACAGTTCCTTAATATCTTCAGTGGAAATGTTGCCCTTACTGCTTCCCTCCTCCTCCTCCTCCTCCTCTGAAGAAGAAATTTCCTCAACCACTTCTTGCTGCTCTTGAAGTTCTTCTGTGGTGAGCTCATTCTTGTGATCCTCCACCAACTATGCCGAGTCCGACACACGTGTTTCACTTTCCCACTTCACAGTGAGTTGTTTTTTTTCACCTTAATTATTGTTCTCGCTGTTTTTCTTTGAGGCTTGTTTGGATCACTACTATTTTTTGAGGGGGCCATGATTACTTATTTTCAATGAAAATATTTAAAAAACTCCACAGAATAACAATGAAATATCAAAATGTTTTGTGGAGCTTGTATGAATGATGCTTAACAAATGAAAGCTGACAAGAGACTGAACGCGTGGTGCTTTGTTTTTGTTGGACTTCATCGAGATGGTTGAATATCAAGGCAATGTCCAAATACCGAGTAGAGTTTTTCTCGAAAAAGTTGGGCGAATATCAAGTTGTACAGATATAGACTTACGAATATTGAGGTTCCACTGTATTAGGTTATTGTAGGTTAAATCTACAAAATAGACCATTGTTGTATGCTTAAAATATCTACAGTATACGTACATGCCTTCAGAACCATTGTAGAAATTTATATATGTCATGAGTATTTATGTATTTCCTGAATATAGCTTATCTTAGCGTCTTAACACAAAGGTTGCTACCTATTTGCTAATAGGAGAACAGTGGTGGTAGGTGTAAGGAGACTTACCTTGTACGTACTTCTTGCTTGGATGCACCCTTGTGATAAGTGGTTAATTTGTATACAAATTCAAATGTTTATTTCTCTGTAAAGATTACAATGTGGGGTTTACATATGGGATATTGGTTACAATGTGTGATTTACATATTGTAGAATACTAATTACAGTGGACCCCCGGTTTTCGTAATTCGTTCCAGAATGCTGTTCAAGTGCCATTACCAAACGAATTTGTTCCCATAAGGAATAATGTAAATTAGATTAGTCCTTTTAGACTCCCAAAAATACACTTACAAAAGCACTTACAAAAATACACTTACATAATTGTTCGAGTTTGGAGCAGTACGAAAACTGGGGGTCCACTGTACAAAGATGGCCACTATTGTGCCTAGCATGGCTAGGCATTTTGGGCAGGCTAATAATAAATTAAATCTAAATTGATACAGTTTATGGACCATACTTCCCTTCAGCTCCCACCTCTATATGTTCATGTGACATCTCCCTTTCCCCTACCCCCTTGGGAAGTTCCTGCTGTCCGTGTCTGTTCTATTCCTCTACCTTGCACGAAAGCCCAACTACCTACGGCGGCTTCTCGCTCTTTCTTTCTAGACCATTTCCTTTCTCATTCCTATGCCATCGCAGTATACACCGATGGTTCAAAGTCATCTGACGGCATCGGATTCGCAGCAGTGTTTCCGGACAGCGTTGTATGAGGGCATCTATTACCCTCGGCTAGCATATTTACGGCTGAATTGTATGCCATTCTTGTGGCACTTATCCGTATTGCATCTATGCCTGTGTCACCATTTGTGGTGGTTTCAGACTCCCTTAGTGCTTTACAGGCTATCCGTAAAATTGATACACCTCACCCCCTAGTTCTTCGTATCCACCTTTGGTTACGCCGTATCTTTAGCAAGCATAAAGATATTGTCTCTTGTTGGGTCCCTGGTCATGTTGACGTACAGGGCAATGAACAGGCAGACACTGCTGCGCGGTCAGCAGTACATGACCTTCCAGTTTCATATAGAGGTGTTCCTTTTACGGACTATTTTGCGGTCATTGCTACCCACCTTCGCACCCGTTGGCAACAACGCTGGTCTGACCTGCTAAATAACAAACTTCATTCTATTAAACCGAGTATAGGTTTCTGGCCTTCTTGTCACCAATGTCGAGGTTGGGAGACTACACTCTCCCGTCTTCGCATTGGCCACACTCGTCTTACGCACGGGTATCTCATGGAGAGGCTCCCTGCCCCTCTCTGTGAGCATTGTCAGGTTCCAGTGTCTGTTCGACATATTCTGTTGGACTGTCCACTATATCAACGAGTGCGCAGAATTTACCTCCAACGGTGTCTTCGCTCTGCGGCCCTTTCTTTACCTTCCCTTCTTGCTGATGGACCCTCCTTTAATCCTGACTCTCTCGTTGACTTTTTGACAGAAACTGACTTACTACACAAACTCTGAAATATACCCCTAGCACCTCCCTCTCCCTTCTACCTCGATCTCTTGCTACCCTCTATCCCTGCACTATCCACTATCCTGCTGTATTCCATACCCTACTAATCATCCATCTCCCGCTTACAATTCATTCTCCCTGCATCCTGTCCTGCCCCGCCGCGCTGTATAACCCTTGTGGTTTAGCGCTTCTTTTGATTATAATAATAATAATAATTATGGAGCATATTGATATTAGAGCTAGGTAACTGCATTACAGTTCATAAATTTGGTAATGCAGTGAGGCACTTATTAATATTTTGTCGAGTTCCAACAATTAAACTAAATTATTATATGAAGTACATAAGCTACAGTAAAGTTCTTTACACTTGTGAAAGGAGGTACAATGTAATGTCTGTCTCTTTTCCATTTTTTCACAGGTTTTGTTGCGAGGTTCAAGGCTACACTGTTTTAAGTTCACCCTTAGTACTTTCTGTTACAAGGACCAAACTGGGTAGCAAAAAGCTTTACAAATTGGATTGTAAATTGAGAAGAAAATGGTGAGCTCTTATCTCTCTCTCCTTGTAATTGGACATGGTGTTTATAGCTAGCACACTGGTAGATGTTTAGTAAAGTTTAAACAGTTTTTGACAGGTACTGCATTAGTTTGTTAAATTGAAATCACTGCAATTTACCTTGGCTTATCTTGTATAAAAGCAATGCATGACATATACAAAATGTTGAATATGGTTTACTGTAAAGAAAGTTACCTCAGACATAAATGGCTTCTTTTTATTTGAGTCCTTGTGTGAAAAAAGAGACAGCTTGTAATTTCTGTATAGTACCTGTTTACATTATAATACAACCAACAAAGTAAATTGATATAACCACAAATTAAATACCACTAAATTGTCTTTTTATTACATATCCTTAACTACCTGAGAGAGATTGGGGGTGTGAATATTGGATAGAGGATCAAGGTCCTACCAGTTTTTGCAATGATTGACCCACAAGGGCTTACATCTTTAAAGAAATACTACACTATTGTATATATTATAATGCAAGGTGAGATATTTAATTGCTCCAATTAAATATTAGCTGCTACCAAATCTGGAAAAGGTTTGATTGACCATGTTAAATTTCAGATGCAGTTCATGTTATTATTTAGCCGACAAGGCAAACTCCGCCTTCAAAAGTGGTACGAAGCTCACCCAGACAAGGTCAAGAAGAAGATCACGAGAGAGCTCATTTCCACAATTCTTGCTAGAAAGCCAAAGATGTCTTCCTTTCTTGAGTGGAAGGACCTGAAAATTGTTTACAAGAGGTTTGTTGCTAGCCAAATATTTAATTATTAAAATTGGAAAAGTTCGACTTCTAGCATCACTAGTTTTAGTAAACAGGTAGTGAATTCAGTGAAGTTGGAATAATTTGACTGGGTCCCTAATACTGTAATGTTATTAATGACAGGTGTCACTACAGTTTGGCATTTTTGAGATTTAAAAGATTTAAGAAGCTGAAAAATAATTGTAGGATGTTGGGTTAATACAATGCGGCTCATAGTTTAGTAAAAACTTTTTAAAACATAAGGTAGCATAATTTTTTAACAATTACAAATACATTTAGCTTTGAGGCTATCAGTTGTCAAGTGCTAGATCAACCAGGCTGTGATGGATATGTGGGCCAGTTGGATGCCAGCAGCAACAACCTGGTTGACCAGGCAAGCACCAGAGAAGCCTGGCCCAGGGCTGTCCTGGGAGTGTAGGAAAGCTCAAAACTCATCAAAGGTAAGCATATTAGTCATAGCCTATGACTACAAAAGCCATACCCTAGCATACACAGTTTCATTTCCACCATTTCCACTTCACCTAGCACTTTGGTAAGACATTCTCTGCTGGGGATAGGATGCCCATGGCTTACTGAGCCCCCTTGTAAAGGGCAAGGCTGTATTTACATGGACAGTGCTGTATTTGCTGGCCAGATCCATCTGCTTAATCAGGCTGAGCAACACACCCACAGTTCTATGCTGGCCTTGCTACTTAATTCATTCACTGATGAAGAAAGTTAACATTATCTATATACAACAGTGGTGATATCTGTTTGACAGTTCGTGTATATTGCTCACTTCACATTTTGACCTCTGTGAAGGAAATGAAAAAAGCCGAGGGACAAAAAGTAGTTGTCTGCTATTTTAGACTTGTCAGAATTCATTATGACATTCAATCTTAACAAAGTGTGGAACTTTAATTTTAAGTAGCTTTTTTTTTTTTTTTGGCCATTTCTTAGCTTGATAAATACAGAACATGCTGTATTAATATAAAATTTGTCTGTCCAGATATGCCTCTCTCTACTTTTGCTGTGCCATAGAACAGCAGGACAATGAGCTGCTGACTCTGGAAGTAATTCATCGATATGTCGAACTCCTTGACAAATATTTTGGAAGTGTAAGTTCAGTTTTTTTGGAGAAAGTCTTTTGTCTTTTACTCTGACTTTTTTTTTTTTTTTTTTTTTTTAAGGGCTGTGAAGGTTAAATATAACATTATGTACAAACCTCACTAATAATTACTAATGATTTCTCTTAGCAACTTTCATTTTATGCACCTGTATCAGCTTTGTATTTTTTCAACTCTGTGGTTGTCTTCTGCCAAGACAAGGTGACTTAGACAACACATTCACTATCATTCATTTGCCATCTTATCAGAAGAGTGGTGACATGACAATCAGATTGCCCTCCAAAGACAACATTCCCAACCCTCCTCCAGAGTGCAGGCACTTCACTCACCTCCTCAAGGACTCAGATCTCTCTTTAACACTTTACAGTTTGCATGAAAGTTTCTTCTGATAATTGTACAGCGGCCCTCCGGAAATCGAACATTCTTCATTCCAGAATGCTGTTCAAGTGCTGTTACCAAACGAATTTATTCCCATAAGGAATGATGTAAATTAGATTAGTCTGTTTCAGACCCCCAAAAATACACCTATAAAAGCACTTACAATAATAAACTTACATAAAAGGGCGAGTTGGGAGTGTTCGATTTCCAAGGGTCCACTGTACTAGTGTGGTGGAGTGATGTGTGTCAGCCATGTCACTTTTTTCAGTATTCTTACAGTGGCAACCCTGTTTTGACCAAGAATTCGCTGTGTGTAGTAAAAAATTTACTTTTATGTGATTGGAGTGGGTGGTTGCTGTGCTTGTCAGTCACATGATCACCCAAACACAGCACCACTAGATTTATTACTAATATTGCATTAAATATCACTCTAAACTGGTTTATATTGGCATTCTTTAAAAGAAAGAAAGAAAGACAGATTTTGGTGTGGTAAATCCAATGAGCTATTCACAAATAACTTGCACTTAGAAGAATGAAACGGATGACAACATTTTGGTCTGACTTGGACCATGAACTAGTAACTAGTGTCTAGTTAATGGTCCAAGTCAGACTCAAATGTTGTTGTAAGTTTAATTTTTTCTCCCATGTGCGAGTTATTTGTGTATTGTTCCAGTAACGGTATTGTCTTTTTATTCTTAATGATCTATTGTAATACGTTGATGGCATTTGGTACGAGGGGGAGGGTCTTGTGTGACGTCCCGTGCCTCGCCCACTAAACATGTTCAGGACACATGAATTCCCTATCCTAACACAAACAATAAATCTACATTTCTTGAAAAATCTCTGTCAAAAAATGTGAGCATTTTTAAGGGGAAATAGTAAGGGAGGCAGGAAGATATCGCAGTAGGTGGTGAAGCATGAATCAGTGAGGGAGGCAATGAAGAAGGGAGAGAGGCAGTGAGAGAGGCATGGGGAAAGGAGGCAGTGAGTGACATGGCCACCAGTCCAGAACTAGGCTATCCTCCTGGTGTCTTAGCTAACCCAACCCTAGCCCTCTTCCTGAGCTGCAGCTGGGGTTTGCTTCCTGGGCTTCCAGCCAACCAGCCCTCCTGTCCGTTCCCTCAGAAAGGGCTGGGGTTTTCCTCCTTGGCTCGCAGACTGCCCACCCACCACCATACCTCAGTAACCACCGTCCCCTCCTCCCCCACCCTTCCAAAAGTTCACATACTAAAACAATAAATGTACAGATTTTGACCAGTCTCTTGTAAAAAAGTGAGACCTTTATGTATTCATGAAATGAACATTCACAAAGTGTAAATTTATTTGTTACAAAACTGAGAAAAATGATATTTGGAATTTACAAAGCCTCAGAATAAATCCCTATCTTTTACATGTTATAATGGGTTTGCTATATGTGATTTTGCTTTATGAGTTATAGGTCAGGAACACGTGTATCTCATAACGTAAGGGACTCCTGTTTATGTATCTAGTAAATCAGTGTAACAGCTGCTAATTGGATAAATTTAGTAATATTAATTGAGATAATTTTGAAGTACGTACAGTACTACATATGATTTGACAAGTGAACAATTAACAGGTGTGTGAACTAGATATCATCTTCAACTTTGAGAAGGCATACTTTATGCTGGATGAGCTGATGGTTGGTGGAGAGGTGTGTGAGACCAGCAAGAAAAATGTACTGAAGGCTATAGCGGCCCAGGACCTGCTGCAGGAGGTTAGTTATGGCGACACAGCCTATGAGTTGTGACTACAAGGGTCTTTCAGGACCCTGCACATTAGTTTTGTAACTGGTTGGTTGAAATAATTGTGCAGAGGGCCAAAGTTTTTATCACATAAAATAGTTTATTATATTTTTTCGATAAAAGAGTTTCTTACTTATTTTTTAATAAAGGGAAATTTTGTAGTGTCTGTTGGTTGAACATGAATTTGTCTTCTAAAACAGCCAGCCATTTACATACTAAAAAATCACTAAGATGTCCTGGCAGCCTTCAGTGCCAACACAAATTATTAATAATAAAGAAATAAATATATATACACTAGAGGTGTTGCCTTCCCCAAGATATATACTACATACATACATACATACATATATATACATATACATGTATATATATATATATATATATATATATATATATATATACATATATATACATATATATACATATATATACATATATATACATATACATATATATATAATATATATATATATATATAATATATATATATATATATATATATATATATATATATATATATATATATATATATATATATATATATATATATATATATATATGTATATATAATTTTTTTTGTTAATCTTGGAATTTGTTGTAGATAATTTTTCAAATATATTCTTCCATGGAATTAGACTTATGGAAGAGTTTCTAAGATTAACTATATTAGAATGGGCTAGATAATGCAGGGATTTCATGTCTTAAAAGTTATTTCTCTTAAATACAAGATGTATAGTTTGTGGGCATATGTAATTACCTATTCATAGCTTCAGGAGCAGAGTTATGCAACTGCTATCCTATCTTCAGTAATTAGTTCATCGTATAATTTTCCATGGGGAAGTGGAGCAGAATTGTTCCTCTGTAAGCCATGTGTGTCTTAAGAGGCGACTAAAATGCCAGGGGCAAGGGGATAGTAACCCCTTCTCCTGTATACATTACTAAATTTAAAAAGAGAGGAACTTTAGTTTTTCATTTTAGGTCACCGTGCATCGGTGGGATACGACCTGGTCGTTGAAAAAAAAAATATAAAGACTAAAATGTCACAATGCAGTTGTGATTTGACGATGGTCCAGGATGGACGGAAACATTATCCTAACTTTCCTCTCCTAGTGGCTTATTTTTGGTAATTTTTTAAATTTCCTCTTAATTTGTTCCCATATTCCATCACTTGACAAAGAAAATTTTTCTAGTTTTCCTGCAGTTCCACTTTTTTCTCTTAATTCACAACTGTGATCTCTTGTAACCTTCAATGAATGTAGAGCTCTGAGATATTCTCTTATCTATTCATTTACAGCCACTTTTTGTGGCTTTATATGCTATCATGTCTCGTCTTTTCCTCCTATCAGCCAGCGTGGGCAACTTTAGCATTTTTAGCGTTTCATCATAGTTTTTATTTTTTAAAGCTCTTTAAGCCATTTTGTAGTATTTTTTTGGATCTTTTCTTTCTCATCTACATGCTTTTCTTAGATGTGGACACCACACAGGTACTGCATGTTCCAGTTTTAGCCTAAAATAAGTTATGTTCATTCTCTTTTTTTTTTTTTTTTAAATTTCTTCACCTGTATAGTTGTAAGCTATAGTTGCCAGTGTAACTTAAGAATTTCTTACAATTTTGTTTATATGATCTTGTTTATCAGTAACTTAGACATGCCACTCTCTATCTGGTGGTTTTAATATTTTGGTCACAGACTTTGTTCTTCATGTGGCCTGTTTTTGCTTTCTCCTGTTTTATTTACATGGCACTTATCTACATGAAACTCAGTTGTCCTTCTTTCACTCCGTTTGTCCAATTTAGCCAAGTCGTCTCTTATTTATTTAGCTATTTTTATTGCTTATTTTGCACAAGGTCTTTGCATCACCTACAAACATACAGTACATCCCCTACTTACAGCTCTAATGCATTCCAGAAAATTGTTCGTGACTTGGAACTTATTTTCACATAGTCACCTGTGTTAGAATTAGAAATGCATTCCCAGATCATAATGTTCCATTTCTAATTTAAATTAATTTTTTAACACTAAAATAAAAATAATAGTTTCTGTGCAGGGAAATTTTTTTTTTTTTGTTTACATAGTTTGAAAAACATTTTTTTTTTTTTTAAATAGATCTGCAGAAAGCGAAATCGAAAGAAAAATTCTGGTTTTAAGATGTATTGAAGTTGGTTATAATTGATCACTTGGCAGCAGCAGTGGTGTAACTACACATAGCAGTATACTTATGCTTTACAATTTAGATATGTTTAAAGCATGATACTCTTCATACCATGGTTAGATGCTGAGTGGCATATCACTCATGTTTTTGTTTTATTGGTGAATAACGTAAGTAAGTTGCTACATTTTTATTTAGGTTTTGTGTACACACAGGTGTTATGGGCACATCAAAAGCAAGCTGTGTAGATTTAAATTAAAATAATCCAGTGAAGTCAAACAATATGACTTTCATTGTTTGAATCAGTACTTCACTTTTTAAAAATATTTTTCTCCACTGTCTTCACCAAAGCTGCTCCAGTCACTTGTCATTTTCATGAATATAGATCCTTTCTCTGGTTGCTGGTTACCAAGCTTGAGGTGGACACTAAAGTAATATCCTGTGTGGTACTTGTAGTACTGATATTCCTGGTGTCACACCTTCAAAACTTGAGAATTTACCTTCAGAAGAATTTTACCCATTGGTACAGTGAGGAAACACAACACTTCGTGATTTCACTAGGTGTCAAGTTCTTGTGTTGGCGCACCATTGTGCTACTGAGGCACCATTACCCATGATACACTGCTTGGACTCATTTTTTTCCTAGGCATGAAGAGGTAGTATCAAACCTAAGCAGTTTAGCTGAGGCCTGAAATGGTGGTATGTGGCATGTTTGAACACAAAAAATGTGTGTACTGTATATATACGTTTTGTATGGTTTGGTCCCCTTCATACATACATGTCTTACATAGTTAAACTGTTAAATATACAGTTCTTGGCCAATCTCTTATCAAACAAATATGAGCTCCGCACATGCATAAAATGATCGTACACATAATATGAAAGCATTTGGTGAAAAAATAATCTTGAAAAATTTCTTGAAAATTATTTCAATGAATATTTGCAATCCTGTATATTATTTGCAGATCAGTATTCATGAGAAATTAATTGGTTCCAAAGTGCCCCAATTGTAAGTGGGGATTTTTGTACCTTGGATACTGTACGTATTATTATGACATTTTAATTCCTTCTGGTAAGAGATTGTTTTTATACAGTGGTCCCTCGGTTTTCGTGCATCTCCAAACTCGAACCTTTATGTAAGTGTATTTTCGTAAGTGCTGTTGCAAGTGTATTTTTGGGAGTCTGAAATAGACTAAACTATGTGACATTATTTCTTAAGGAACTAAATTCGTTCGGTAATGGCACTTGAGCAGCATTCTGGAACGAATTTTCGGCGAAAACCGAGGGACCATTGTATAGCAAACTGGCTGTCTCCCACCGAGGCAGGGTGACCCAAAAATGAAGAAACACTTTCGCCATCATTCATTCCATCACTCTCTTGCCAAAGGGGTGCCGATACTACAGTTCAAAACTGCAATAATTTATTTATTTATTTATTTTTTTATAAACATTATTGGAGCCAGTACCAAGTCATGTAGCACCCTCCTGATGATTAGATTTTGCCTCCTAATTACTTTCTCTTATGTGGACATTTTCCCTCTTATCACTTTACACTCAATCTCTGCTTCATTATAATAATTTTACTCATCTCTTTTATGTTTTGTGATTTCCAGATTAATTTTTTATGGGAAACTCTTACCAAAGTTTTCTTATAGTCCAGATACAGTTTTCTCATTTATTTCTTCCTTGAAGAATCTCTGTGATTTGCCATAATAGCTTAAAAGATTTGATATATAGAAACTTACCAGATTAAAATCTAATTGTTTACTAGCAAGCAGGTTTTTATTGGCTTTATGTGTAGGGACGTGGGATGAGTGTGTGAATATTTGTGAGTAAAGTAGTCTCACATTGTGAAGGTTACTCATA
>WNWK01006801.1:22500-38759 GCA_009830355.1 Cherax destructor
ACCCCCGTGTGCCTGTTTCATTTTTTTGTTACCAGAGATGGCTAGTTCATATTGTGCTAAATGTAAAACAGTTGGCACCTCAGTGAAGATCCCTGTAATTGGTAATATTCATAAGCATCTGAGGTCTCTTTTTTTAGAAGTGCAATCCTTTGGCTACATCAAAGACACACGAATTCTGATTGAGCAGCAGTTAAACGGGTAGTCTCAAGTCTTTAAGTACGTCAGTAAAACATACATGATATTCAAAATGTACTTGTTTATATTTGTTAAAGATGTCAAGAAGTTAGGTTGCATTTAATGTTAAACTGAATGAAAGTTGTACGTTACCAATTCAAATTGTTTGCTGTGAATGTGTCTGCAAGTGTAATGAGTTGTTGATGAACCAAGTCATGGACAACTTTACATTTGTTAGCAAACGTATGTTATTGATGTCATATGTTAATGTGTTCATTTTATTGTATATTGGAGGTGTGTGAGAATTACATTTCAGTAGAAGGATTTATTTTTATTTCATGATTCATTCTGTTCAATTCTTTCAAATATTAAAGAAACTTATTGGTTTTTAATTTAAGAATGCTTTGTAAATGGTCGTGTAAATGATTTTTTTTATGCATTAATAATGCTTGTATAAGTGGAGTTTTGCGCATTGTAAAAGATTGTGTATGTTTTTATATAAATCTGTAACATTAATGCTACCTCTTATTTAGAGAATCTCAGTTTTCTTAACTACATTTTCATACTTAGTATAAGATAATACCATTTTCTCTATTTTTTTTTTACCACATCGGCTATTTCCCATCAAGGTAGGGTGACCCAAAATGAGAAAATATTCACCATCATTCACTTAATAGCTGTCTTGCCAGAAGTGTGCAGAAGTGTGCAATTTAAAATGACCCTCTGAAATATAATATTTCCATCTCTCCTTAAAAGTGTGGACACTAATCCTATATACAGGACTCAAGTCTAACTAAGTGGTTTCCCTAAATACCTTCATAAATGTTACCTTGTCAACACTTCAGTAGTACATCAGATACCTAAAACCACTTGTCCCCACTCACCGTGATCTATTACACACACACACACACACATACACGCACACCCTCCCTCCAACTGATTCTGGAACGACCCCTTCCCCTCCTTCCTTCCCTGATTTATACATCCTGTTCTGCTTCATCCCTTCTGAATGCCTAAACAGCTTCTCTGTCTTCTGAATAATACTTTTTATAATTCTACCCCATTTTCTATTTTCTTTACTCTAAATTCTTTGCATACTATGCACACCGCACATTGCTCATATTTTTTTTTTAAACACACTGCCTCTCTCCAACTGAGGTAGGGTAACCCAATAAAGAAATGCTTTCACCATCATTCACTCTATCACTGTCTTTCTAGAGGCATGCAGATTCTAAGTTCAGATACCCCTTGCAAACTATAAATATCCCCACCCCTCCTTCAGAGTGGAGGCACTGTACTTCCCGCCTCTAGGACTCGAGCCCGGCTAACTGGTTTCCCTGAATCCCTTCACAAAATGTTACTTAGTTCACACTAACAGCTTGTCAAGTCCCCAAAACCATTCCTCCACTCCTCTCTAAGACACACTTACTCTCCTGCTGGATATATAATTTTATATTCATTGTATTGGTTTATTTTTAATTTCCGAGTCTCTGTGGTTCATATTCATCATTTGTTAGGCATTTATCTTTTCTTAATAGCAGTGCACAGAACATTGTATATTGAATTATTTCCTGCAGAAACTGCAGCATGAATATGATGAATATGTAATATTAATTCTTATTGGACTTGAACCAGTTATTTGTAAACCACTTTCTCCTTTTCACATCATTTCCCAAATTCATGTGACAAACTTATCGTATATTCCAAAGTGAATTAAAGCTTCGGTAATTAGACATGCTGCTTCTACATCCAATTAATTTAGGGTTGCCCATAATTTCTCAATGCACACTGGTACATCTTGAACACAACCCAGCATCAAATTAACATAGTGTTGCTGGTCATTGCTCAGACAATTTTCATTGGTGCATCTCAGACAAAAGCCAGCTTTATGAATGCTATTACCACATGTTAGAGCTTTACAGAGGGATCCAACATTGTGAGCAGTAGGGTCATGGTGTGTTGCTACACCCCAAATGTCTCCAGATTTATGAATAGTTGTACCCAAAAGAAAGACTTTAGATTTAGAATTGGCTAGGACATACTTGGTTTTATGATGGAAAGTGGATGTTATTTTCTTGTGTATTACCTGTTCATTTATTGGGTCTGGAGATTTATTGTGAAATCTGGTATCAACTTTGGTTGTTTGGGTTGAAGAGCTTCCATGCCATTATATCATGCAGTGGCAAATAATACTTTTGCGTTATCAGATATCAAGATAAATTAAGATTATATTTTTTATAGTTTTGTTAAATATAAAGTGCAATTTTTGGTTTAGGAACTTACAATCCCATAATAAAACTTTATAGATAATGGAACTAATATTTGTTACTCACTTCTTCCTATAGTAATAGTAAAGGTTTTAAAAAAATCAAGAGAAATAAGTCATAATTCCATTCCTGAAACAATTCACAAATATCCCACATAGGTGTTGTGGTCTGTCCTGCCCCATTATCACTTGTGATTTGACAATGGTTCAGGACATACCAAAACCTCATCTATAGTTTCCTCTAACCTGTGGGTTATTTTCTTTAAAAATAAATTTTGTAAATCTTTACTAGGTTATGCAAAAACAAAATATAAATTTAGTTATGAACTACATTCTAAAATTCACTGTGTATATTGGAAAATTAATGAACATTTTACTGTATGAGTATTTTCATTAAATATAATTGGGAAGAACAAAAAAAAAAATGATAAAATTTAATGGGTTCTGAATGCCGTGGTAAGAAGACACGGGGTAGTGGAGATATATTTAACAGCAATATGTGGTGTGAATATTGTGCAGAAATAAAAAGGCAGTATGGGGTAATCAGGGGTATAATTCAGAAGGCTGAAGAGAGGTAGGTGGTTTGGGCATGTAGAGCAGTTGGAGAGGGATAGGTTGATGAAGAGAGCATATAAATCAGGAGTGAAAGGGGTTGCCCCAGGAATGGTTGGAGAGAAGGGGATAAAAGAGACTGAGTTTTAAGAGCTTCATCATCTAGTAGGTTTGTGTGAGCGTGTTAGATAGGAGTGAATGGAGACATGGTTTTTAATGGACATGATGTAGGAGTTTGAGCAAATTAAATTTTAAAAAGGGATTCAGGAAAATCAGTTAGCCAGAATTGAGACCTGGAGGTGGGAAGGTTAGTGCTTGAACTCTGAGGGAGGGGGTGGGGATGTTGCAGTCGGAAGGTAATCTGATCTTTATGTCGGCACACTTCAGGAGAAGCAGCAATTGAATGAATGATGGTGGATGTTTTTTCTTCTTTGGTTCACCTTGCTTTAGCAGGAGATGGTTGTTGATGAGTTGAAAAAAATTAATTTTAATTTTTGGGGTTAATATAGCAATTTATAAGTACAGTGGACCCCCGGATTTCGTACTGCTCCCAACTCGAACAATTATGTAAGTGTATTTTTGGGGGTCTAAAAGGACTAATCTAATTTACATTATTCCTTATGGGAACAAATTTGTTCGGTAATGGCACTCGAACAGCATTCTGGAACGAATTATTGATGAAATCCGGGGGTCCACTGTACATACATGTGTGTGCTTGTGTATGAGTAAATGAGAGTCTGTAAATAAATTTTAAAGGGGTTTTGCTCTTGAAATGAAGAATTTTGTAGGAGAGTAAAAGCTGGAAAGCATATGGCTTAATTTCTTTACTAGTGAATAGGAAATTATTATTTTTTATTCATGAAAACAACTCTTGTGGTTTAGCGCTTCTTTTGATTATAATAATAATAATAATAATATTCATGAAAACAGACTAGAAATGTGAGGAGTCAAAAGCAGAAACATTATCAGTAAATCAATCAGACCAAAGGTTCATATACTTTGAGAAATGTACAGTACTGTCTGGTTGTAGTTAAGTATACAGTTTACAAAACTAGGATAATTCATGTGCATCGTGTGTAGTGTGTCCAGCACTTGTTGGTGTACCCTACCATTCTGGTTTACGTAGTCCAGTCAGATCATTAATTAGATGGCCAGGGAATATACAAGGGAGGTATTAAAAATGTCTGGAATAGGTGGTAGGTTATTAAAAGATAGAGATTTTTTGAGAGAGAGGCTCAGCGTGTCGGATCAGCCGGGCTGTGGTTCGTACGTTGGACTATGTGCGGGCAGCAGTAACAGCCTCATTGATCAAGCCCTGATCCACCAGGCGGCCTGGTCATGGACTGGGCTGCAGGGATGTTGATCCCCGGAATGCCCTCCACGTAGACTACAGGTAGGTAGTGTATATAGAAGAGATTATTCCAGTAAAAGTAGTCCTTAGATGGGAACATGTGATGTTACTGAGGTGGTTCAGTGTTTATAAATTGGTTTATAAAATAAGTGATTCTAAGGTTTTGGAGAGATGTTTGCTTCTAAGATAATGACTAATATGAAGTGGGAGTTGTTGCAGCTGCGTTTTGCTAATTACATAATACATTTGGGAGATTCACAGGGTGGAGTAGTTTGGGAAGATACATAAAAAAAAAAAGTTAAAAGTGAACATAGAAAAGAACAAGTTAATGAAGATATATCTGCGATATCAAGACTGCTATGATGCTATTGTTGACTCGGGCTTCCCCACCCACTGGGTCACATTCAGTTTCATATAAGATTGGCTCCTGATCTGCAAATTGCCTTCAAATCTATGACCTGCTCCCATATTGCATGTCTAAATGGCCAGTTCATATTATAACCAATCTAAAATTGCACAAACCATTTGACAGATGTCTGTTAACTTTGGAGCCGAACTGCATATTTATCATATTCAAAGTGACCTCATTAGTAATCAGGGTAAGATAAAACTCCTGATATTGTTAGTAACCCTTCCATATTGTATTTTTGATTACCTTTTGAAGTTACAGAAAAAAAAAAAGATAAGGTTCCAGGTTACCAAAAGGTAAAATAAGTGAGCCTGACAGAAGTGGCAAACATTCATTCACTTAATTATTTATTTTTTAAATGTCTTTGTTTAAGTTTGACCCAAATGAAGTTTGTTACAATACCATGGATAGAGTAATTCACAACTAACTCAAATTGTAGATAAATCCTAAGATAACATTTTGTTCTGTCCTGGACATTTATCAAATCATAACTTGATAATGGTCCAAGATGTACCGTAACATTTTAAGATTTATCTGCAGTTTGTGAGTTAGTTGAAAATGAACCCACAGGATATACAGTGGAACCCCGGTTAACGAACACCCCGGAAATCGTGCAATATATAAGTATAATATTGTAAGTGCTTGTGGAAGTGTATTTTTGGGGGTCTGAAATAGACTAACGTAAATGACATTTTTTCTTAAGGAAGTAAATTCGTTAGGTAATGGCACTTGAGCAGGCTTCTGCAATGAATTTTTTTCGTTAACCGGGGTTCCACTGTACAGTGGTACCTCGGTTAACGATATTTTTTCGTTCCAGAATGCTGTTCAAGTGCCATTACCAAACGAATTTATCCCCATAAGGAATAATGTAAAATAGACTAGTCCTTTTAGACCCCCAAAAATACACTTACAAAAGCATTTAAAAAAATAAACTTACATAAAAGGGCGAGTTTGGAGACCATCGTAAACCGAGGTACCACTGTATTGAAATAGAAATTATATATTCAGTAAGTCATCAGTCAGTTGTTTACACATCTTTTAAGTAATTTAATATGATTTAGAACTTTAATAAGTAAAAAATGGGCAAGTCCTAGGAGGGATGTTTTGAAGGAGCGTGAACATGTACTGTACATGCACCAGCAGTGCTTATACACTGATGAAATACATAGGAAAGAGTCACAATGAAACAACAGCTGTATAGGTGCTATAATACAGGAATTTGCACATTGGATAGACATTCTTAATTTCTTAACATTGCAAGGAAGAAAAGTTGATTGTTAAATTTGCTTGGTTATAAAAGATGGCCTCAGTTGCTCTATATAGATTATATTTTATAGGATGTACTTTTGTATATTCATATTATATTGGTACATAAACCATAAATTACTACACAATACGTACACAGACACTAAATCAAGTAAGTACATATACATATAAAGTTTTTATAAGATGACTAGGACGAATATTAATATTTAAAAAATAAATTTGATTATTACTAACTTTTAAAAGTAGAATGCAAATTTAACTACCAATGTAGTAATACCTGTTAGCTGGACTTGAGTCCTGGAAAAGGAGAGGTTTGGGATATTGACAGTTTGGAGGGACGTCTCGGTGATTATGTATGATTGATGGTGAAAGTGTTGAATGATGAAAGTTTTTTTTTCTTTCTTTTTGGGTTTTTCTTTTTGGGTCACCCTGCCTCGGTGGGAAATGGCCGACATGTTAAAAAAAAAAAAATTTGCTCCATTTATAGGGACACTGAAATTGTCTACACATACATTGAGGCACAATACATTCTGTAAGACAAATTGGTAGATAATCCTAGTCTTCTACCATACAGATATGTAGATTATTTCTTTTTAAACAGTGTATGTATACTTTAGAGAGGATAATTCAAGTACAGGTTGGAAAATTATCTACTTAACTACTTACAATTATAATATAATAATTGACTTAATGTCAGTTGTTTAGTGTCAATGAGTGTGTTCTGCACCAGATTTACTTCCATTGTTGTCCTACTATATTTTATTCACCACAAATTTGGCACTAAATAGTCCATATTGGTTTAGCGCTTGTTTGTGAAGTAATGGTACATAAACTGGATTAGTTAGTCTTTAGAGACTTGCTATGATAATGACACAAAATTTTGCTGAATTAACAGCTGTATTAGAATATACAATAGAGTGTTATACATGAATAGCATCAGTGTAAAACAGTTTTTATTAGCACCTAAGAATATATAGTACTGTAATATTTCATCTCAGTCCAAATCAGGTTCATTTCACACATTTTAAGCAAACTTAACAGTATACAGTGGTACCCCGAGTTTCGGTCAGCTCCCAACTCGAACAATTGTGTAAGTGTATTATTGTAAGTGCTTTTGTAAGTGTATTTTTGGTGGTCTGAAACGGACTAATCTAATTTACATTACAGCCTCTCCTCACTTAACGACGGAGATAGGGGCCTAAGACCCCGTTGGTAAACGATTTCGTCGCTAATCGAGGAATGACCCCTTACTGACACTTCAAAAGTGTCACCACCCAAAATTAAAACAATCAGTTTTATGTTTGTTGGGAAATTCCTTTCAATCTGTTTATTATTAACAGTAATACAACATGAAATAGGTCAATGACTTACTTAGGTCAATGACTGAATGACACACTGACTTGACTGAATGACACACTGACTTGACTGATGGTGATGATGATAATAATAATAATTAATA
The DNA here is from genome assembly GCA_009830355.1 of Cherax destructor. Taxonomy (NCBI): domain Eukaryota; kingdom Metazoa; phylum Arthropoda; class Malacostraca; order Decapoda; family Parastacidae; genus Cherax; species Cherax destructor. The sequence continues at coordinate 29,978 of WNWK01006801.1, forward strand.
AAGATAAAGATTTATTTCTTGTGATAATAACAATTGACATATCTTGTTCATTGAGTTTAATCCTTTCTTAATTAAGCTGCCACGAGAGACACCAAGAATGAAAACACACACGAACACACCAGCTAACCCCTTTACTGTGAACTTCTTTTGTACTTCCATTTTCCCTCTTCCAAGTGCTGCTGCACTTCTATCTTGTACTATGGGGTACACAATCAAGTACGTACATACAAATATGTAGTCTTGGAGACTTTAAAAGCTAGTGTACTGAGTGGCTGTAAGGAGATTGAGATGCTTGACGCAGACACACTGCATGCACTGCGCTGCCCATTACTGTGACCCAAGTTCTCATACGGCATACAATTTTTCTTTTTTTTTAATTCGTCGTAGAGCCGTCATAACTCCGAGTTGTCGGTAAACGAGTAAGTATGTCGGTAAGTGAGGAGAGACTGTATTCCTTATGGGAACAAATTCGTTCGGTAACGGCACTCAAACAGCCTTCTAGAACGAATTATAGCCGAAACTTGTGGTTCCACTGTACATATTAGTAAAATCATTAATAAGATCATATGAAAATGTGTTCAGAAGTTGAGTTATGGAAACCATATTCAGGGCTGTTAAATATTTCTTAATGATCTTAAGGAATTTTTGCAGTGCTGTATGACCCCTGTGGTTTAGCGCTTCTATTTGATTATAATAATAATTAAGGAATTTTTATGTTTTTGAAAGAAAAGCTCTTGGTATTCTTGTACAGGCAGACACCTCATGCTGATGGGGATTGCTGTGTTTGTAGATGCTGTAAACTGAACTGGTTGGGCTTCTCATGCCTAGGTGGCTGCAGCTGTGGTATTAATGGAGAATTGCTACTGATGTGTGCCATACATGGAGACCATTATAATAATTTTATTATTCTTCAAGGTGAGCTTTACTCATGCAGTTGAGGCTCATTGGTGGACGGCATGATTTGAGGAATGTATTGAAGTAAAACTAGAGGTTCAGTGCTGGTTCAACTGACTCAATTGGCTGGTCATATTTGGCTAGGGTGAATCAGGGCTTGATACACATGTACCTTTTTAGGACTGTGGCTGCTGCCAGGTATTTGAAGAGGTTAATTGCAAATTCCTCTCCATTACCATTATAGCCATTAAAACAATTAATGCTTTTCCTTGTTAAGCTCAGTGGTGGGTGGGAGATTGTCATACTGGTGGTCTTATTGTTTCTGGCTGTGCTGACTACTACAATTCGTTAACCTGTTTCTTGATCCCTCATATGTTGAAACTACTTAATTTGCATACTGATGTTCTGTGCACTAGATTTTGTGTTCCGATTACAGCACTATACCGCAGTCCAAGTTTACTTACTGTAAGTGAATAAAATACAGTTTCTTCCTCAAACCTTTCACCTTTGCACTCCTTGTCATTACAACTTACAGACTCCAGTTTCATTCTTACCTGAACTAGTATCATACCACTGTTGAGCTTCATTACTATTTTTTTTTTGGGGGGGGGGAGAAGAAAGGTCATAATGTAACTTGTGGTGACCTGCATAGGTTTTTTTTTCATCCTTTACTGATATCTTAAACACTGGATCTTTAAATTTTGTCGTTTTATATTCCCTAGATTTTGATTAGGCAGTTATAAATGATCTTAACGATGATCATTTTCCCATTATCACCACCTCCCGCTCCTTTACCCATTCCCAATGCTTCTTGTAGCATTGAGAGAGTGCTGACTGGGTATTCTTTGCTACCATAATGTATGCCAGCATCAACAATTAATTGGCAGCTGTCTCATTACAGGAAACTATTTACAGTTCAGCCCGTTGGGCCTTTTCCAAAATACACTATTTTTCACAAGGCACTTTGTTATTCCATGTTGCTTGCTGTTCCTCTTGATTCCTTCTTATGACTTGCCAGTAGACAAAATTCCTGGAATTTTTCTTTGATATTTTTCATGGAAACATTCTCTCTCTCAAATCTGATTAAGTCTACACTGGATTTTTGCCTTAGTCTCTCCTGGAAAACTGAGAGAAAGATCTTTCATTGTCTTTGTTCAGCTCTGGTCTTGTCAAAGTTTGACTCTGTCCAACTCTGTCCATTTTTGAGGTGAATGTTATCCATCATCAGGGTTTACATTTAGGTTTGGGGGATCTTTTCGTTGTCCTCTGTTGAGTCTGATGCTGCTGCTTTACAGGATTGCCACATTACCAATTGCTTTCATTATTTTGTTCATTTCCATACTCATTATATCTAATGGCCTCAAGGGTTCTTGTGGATATTAACATGCTAGATAATTTCTATTGATGTTCCTCCTTATTTCAGTCCTTTAATCTCTGCATTCAATCCCTTGTAGATTTCCATCTGTTATTTATTTTGGTGTTCTTCCTACCTAATACTTCTCACTCCCAGCTTGGAAAATCCCAACACAGCCCATTTGCCATTCTTTTCTACCCTTAATAAGGACTTCCTTCTTTATTTTATAATTGTGTTCTCTTGACTACTATCAATCATGCACTGATGTACTGGTGTCTTTTTCTGTTGTACTTTTCAAGGATGTGTTCATGGTCTGCCAGTATTTTCACTGCCGAGTCCTATGCCCTACTTGAAACAATAATCTACATTGCTACTATATCTGTCTCATCGTTTATTGTTATTTCAGATTCTCACAGTGGACTGCCCTCGATCCAGTCATTAGATTCTTCCCATCCCCTTGGGCTTTGCATTCTGTGTAGACTTCAAATCATCTTCAGTAGACACAAAAAAAGTTAGTTGTTTGCTGGATCCCTAGTCATTTCAGCATTCCTGGCAATGAACTTATCGACTCCACTGCATGTTCAGCTGTAAAGAGCCTTCCAATCTTCCACAGACAGTTGTCATTTCCAAATATTTACCTGCTTATCACCTAGCACATATCGAATTGCTTGTAACATCATTGGCCTATGAAGTTGACTAAAAACTGTTTTCTATTAGCTTCTGGCCAGCCTTGCCTTATTGTTTGCATTTGTGAGAGATTTCTTTCATGACTGCACATTGGTTTTATAGACTTGCCCATGGTTGTCTCATGGAGGGGGCACCCAACACTGCTCTGTGAGACTTGCCAGGTCACAATGACCATCTTATGATAGATTGCCTCGTTTAACTGAGCATGATGAGTTTCTTTCTGACTTGTTTTTCAGTGCCCTGATGTGCTTTGTCTGCCTTCTGGAGGTTCCACCTTTGATGCATTGATTTTGAATGCTTTATTTTGCCTTTGCATTCATTTTCAGTACTTCTACACTTAGTTTCCCTTCCCCCCTTCCCATTTCCTTATATCATGCAGAACTAAATAACTAGTTTTTATCACTTTTCATCGATAGTGATATCTCTCCCATTCAGAATTCTTACATACAGTGAAGAACTAAATATAAATGAGGAATTCAGGACGTACTCTGAAATTTAATTTTTTTTGAACGATGAAAAATTCTCAATTGAAAAGTCAACTGGTCTGCTGAGAAATAATGTGGCGAGTTGCAATACAGGTTGCTAGTTAACCAGCTCCTTCCACCCAAATAACCTTTTTCCTCATATACAAAAGAACTTAGCATTTATTTCATATTAAGCCACACACTTAAAGTATTTATTAGTTATAGCTTCCTTTGAAATTCATGCATCATAAGATTCTGATATGTTGTTTCTCATCTGTGTGAGGGAGGGAGTCAACGGGTGGAGTAACAGTGGGAGGAGGCCACTTCCTTCCTCCCAACTCAGCCTGTGTCCATATTTACAATATAAAAGCTGTGTGCTTTGTTTAAACATTCTTTGTATGCTGCCATTGAACGCTTAGTCTCACTAGGGCTGAAACGGGTTGTACTTGAGCTTCTCCTTCCAATGTTGTGTTCAGTTATGATGCAATACTAAACCATACTCCATGGCAAAGGGTTTGTTAAAGACTCTTTAATGGGAAGTGGGTGCCTTGATGTTAGTGAAGGGATCTTGATCCATTGAATTAGAGCTACCCTCCTCTTGGATCAAACCTGATTACCTGCCATTTCCTGGGTGCTGTATGACTCCCAGCAGGTGTAGTGCTTCCCCATGAATATAATGCTGTACAAAAGAACTGAACATATATTTTATATTAAGCTACTTTTGAAACTACTGTACAGGTATTTATTTGGTCAGTAAGATTATCATTACTGAAATTGGGGATAGTTTATTCCCAAATCTCATCTGCAAATCACAGATATTTTTATGCTGCTGTAATAAGGTCATTAATAAGAGATTGTATGTGCCATTACTTGCCATCATAGGAGTGCATGGGGGATGCTTTCCACAAAAACTTAATCCTACTCTCTCCCTCCTTTAAATGAGTGATCTATTAAAAAACTAAATTAACAAATAATAAAATCTACCCACCCACCCTGACCCAAATGTTCACTCTCTCTCATTATTTTTTCATTTAAATTTAATCACTAAAACCAAAGTTAAGAAGTAACCTGACACATTAGTGAAATAATTTTTTCAATGTCATACTGACTTTTGACACAATTTGTCAAGTTGGGCCCTCCAAGATTTGATAATCTTGTTTATACAAGATTATCAAGAATTTATTATTTCCAAACGATACTGTAGGGTACATTAAGTTATTTAGGAGGACTACAACTGGTCATTGCAATTAGTTATGATACTGATCAAAAAGGCAACCACAGGGACAGGGTTTAAAATAAGGATTTTCTGGGCCTTTCGCTTTGGAAATTTCAGTCAAAAGTCTTTTGGAGCAAAGCAATGAAGAGGAAAGGAATGGAAGTTTGCGTAGTAGTCTAGATGGATGCATCGTGGTGTGCAGTCCAGTCCAGAAAGATGACTGCACCCATGAACACATCTGTCTTGACTACCACTGAGATTCCTATTCCTTATCCTTTCATTGCATTGCTCCTGAAGATGTGATTGCAATTTGCAACACGAAAGGCCTAGAGTAGCCTCATTCTCCCCTCTATCCGATTGTTGTGTACCATTGATTGCTTGTTTGTGATTAGTTAATATAGATCTGTATATAATTATAGAGGCACTCTATGACCCTTATGTGTTTAGTGCTTCCCCTTGACTATAATATAATAATATAGTTGTTTATATAAAGAGAGAGAGATGTTACCTAGATCTTGAGCTTCAGATAGTTTTATGATGACCTTTGTTAGATATAGATAGTATGCTGATGTTTATCTTGTAGCACATACAGTTCTGGTGTTGATACCATCGCACATACAGTGCTGGTGTTGATACCATCGCACATATAGTGCTGGTGTTGATACCATCGCACATACAGTGCTGGTGTTGATACCATCGCACATACAGTGATGGTGTTGATACCATCGCACATATAGTGCTGGTGTTGATACCATCGCACATACAGAGCTGGTGTTGATACCATCGCACATACAGTGCTGGTGTTGATACCATCACACATACAGTGCTGGTGTTGATACCATCGCACATACAGTGCTGGTGTTGATACCATCGCACATACAGTGCTGGTGTTGATACCATCGCACATACAGTGCTGGTGTTGATACCATCGCACATACAGTGCTGGTGTTGATACCATCGCACATACTGTGCTGGTGTTGATACCATCGCACATACAGTGCTGGTGTTGATACCATCGCACATACAGTGCTGGTGTTGATACCATCGCACATACAGTGCTGGTGTTGATACCATTGCAAATACAGTGCTGGTGTTGATACCATCGCACATACAGTGCTGATGTTGATACCATCGTACATACAGTGCTGGTGTTGATACCATCACATACAGTGCTGGTGTTGATACCATCGCACATACAGTGCTGGTGTTGATACCATCGCACATACAGTGCTGGTGTTGATACCATTGCACATACAGTGCTGGTGTTGATACCATTGCACATACAGTGCTAGTGTTGATACCATCGCACATACAGTGCTGGTGTTGATACCATCGTACATACAGTGCTAGTGTTGATACCATCGCACATACAGTGCTGGTGTTGATACCATCGCACATACAGTGCTGGTGTTGATACCATCGTACATACAATACTGGTGTTGATCCCAGAGCACACACAATGCTGGTGTTGATCTTACAGCACATAGTGTGCAGACGTTGCTCTTATAGGACGTGTAGTGTGCTGGTGCTGATCCCGTAAAATGTATACTATGAGATAACTGTAGTTTAGTGTCATTTACATCATAATTCATTATCAGTTGAACATTATTCCAACTACTGGTTAATTTATTAACTTGCCTTTGTGCTTGTGTCATTGTTATATTTTGGAATGTGAATGCTATTCTTGTATCATGTTGGTGGCTTACGTTACTCTGTATATTATTATTATTATTATTAAACTGTGCTTTCCTCTTATCTCATAAGCTGTGTCTTCACTGTAAAAAAATTCTCAATGAAAGTCGTGTTCTCTAGGTTAATGGGATATTTCTCCTCTTGATATATAGTCAGCAGTTTTAATTACCATGTGTGCTGCATACTGTATTAGTAAATCAGTGGTGTTTGTCATTATTTAGGGTATACTGTATATAAAATAGTGCTTGGTTTTGTATTGGGCAGTTTCCTGAATGTATTGTATGCAGATGTTAATTGGTACTATTTTTCAATATATTTTTTATTAAATTTAAAAATTATTGTAAGCTGGAACCATCCTGCTTTATTGAAGGGTTTATGTATGTACAGTGTACATTAACTAATTGAAAAAGTTGTGACGTAATTTTCTCAGTTTCCTTAGCATTTACATAATTTTCATTCAACACCTTTCAATTTTTGTCATTCTATAATACACTTGTAATTTAACCAGGTTTCCTCAAGCATTTAAAAAATCTGATCATCTAATATGAAAAAGACATTCTTCTGCATACAATATGCACAGCATCCTGTGGTGTCATCTGTCAGAGGGAATTTTGAGTATAGCATCAATTTTTCTGAAGCAAGGAACCATTCATTTAGAACTCTTACTGATTCCCAGTTTAACCCATTAACTGTCCAAACGTATATATACGTTTTTACTGCTAGCGTTCCGAACGTATATATACGTTTTTTTTTACATGCTTTCTTATGGGGAAAATCAAGGTCGGAGCGCTAGCAGTAAAAACGTATATATACGTTTGGACAGTTAATGGGTTAAACACACTGCGAAAGAAAGGCACTGCTGCGCTTAAAGCTACATGTTTATTCCTTATGTTTATTAATGGGTACTAAGTTATTTCTCACACTTGACTGATACAAGGTTTCAGATTTGTGACTTATATCTGTAACATCATTTTGATTACCTAAGCCTGTTTAAGGAAATTAATGAAGAAATTCTTTTAAAAGGTAATGCCATTATCAAATGCTGTATATTACACTGCTCTTCATTTAAGATACTGTATATATCTTGAAGTTGGTTAGATCTTTGGATATACAGTACTGTAGGAGGTTGTACTTGAGTAATCAAAATGGCACCACAAATACCACAGTCACAAATCTGAAAATTTATCAGTCGTCATTATCCATTAATGAATTAACGTGGAGTAAACAGTATAACCTTTAGTTTAGCAATGCCATTTTTTTTCACAATTTGTTCAGGCCAGATTATTATGCTTATGGTGTGTTCATAGTAAAAAAGAGAATAATTTTTATTTTGCTATAGTCATGCTATGATTGGTACAGCTGTTAAAGGAACGTTTCTTCACATTGTTGGTGAAACTGTCATAAGTCATCAAGTGGTTGGAATACAGTACTGACAATCCAAGGAGTTACCCTTAACAAATTTGTGCCTGGATTCTTGATCGGATGATGATCATATTAATAGTCATAGTAAATACACATTACAATAATAATAATAATAATCTTTATTTCTACCAGTATATGATACAACTTATACAAACTTACAAGACGATTGTGTTAAAGATATTAAATTATCATTTAATTCAGTTGAATGTTTGAAATATTAGAAATGTGTTGGAGGAAACAAAGAACAGTAATGGAGGATAATGTTGCTCATAATTTAGCTTAAGATAATTATTAGGAAACTGAAATGTCCTCTTACTAAGGCATGAGGTTTAATTATATAAATGAATTGCTGAACTTGAATAAAGCCATTGTTCACTAGAACAAGGATGTATAAATAATCCACAGACCATTTAGTAAATTTTTCAAGTTCAAGAATTGATAGTAATGAGTTCAATAAACATTGTGGATTTTATTGAAAGTGCTTGCCATTATTTCGGTGGAGAATGTAAATTATTTATATTCCATAACAATATGGCCTTACATTTCATCAGAAAATAAATAGCTATTCTTATTTTATGAAAATCTTGATTTCTGATAGACTGACAACTAATTTATCTATGACTTTGTACAGAATCTTGATAATCCTGGGCGTGAGATAGATGTACAGACCAGAAAATCACTCTACGCTATAGTGTGAATCTTGCAACTCCAGGACGTGAATCCTATCTTAGGCGGACTTCTTACCTCTAACTTAATATTTTTTGTTCACCTTTTGTTTGACCACAATAATATGCCTCCAATTGTAACTTAAGCTTCAACTCTTCCTCCTCTCATGGAAGACAATCACCTCAATTATGTCTTAGACACAGGACCTACCAATGAAAGATGTACTGTACAGTGATACTGTACTTCGACTTCTCTCCTCAGATATATTGACTTCTCATCAGTTTATTATTTATGTGTTCTAAACTAGCAGACTTATTCATTTTTCTCTTGATTATGTTAGATGATTGAAGTCTTTGCAAATTCTTGAATTCTTTACATGAGTACAAC
>WNWK01006801.1:38859-95677 GCA_009830355.1 Cherax destructor
GATATTATGGACTTGTCAGCTTCTCATTAAGGTTATGGTTTAACCTTCCTTAAGAAATATTTTCTCTTCAAGCTTTGAGCCCAAGTTAAACAAGTATTGTTGTATCATATATAGTTTGACACTTGTTTACATAAGACATTCACTTTTCTCGCATATTAATATAAATTCATTTTACTTTTCTTACTTTGAACAACTTTAGGCAATTATGTATGTGTTTTGTTATCCAAAACACAGTTGAATAGTTTGTTGGTTAATACTGCGCTATAACCACAAATGCTCAATGGGGTATTCTTTCTAGTGTTTGAGTGATTTAGCATTTATCATACATATGATTTCTAAGCTTTCTTCTAATCCATTTTATTTTTCCATCTTTATTTAGGAAGAGGCAGAGGATGATGCCATGTATTATGGAGGTTACAATATCAGAATGTTATAAGGCCACTAACTTTTGTTATAAACATTTTCCTTTATTGTTAGAGTACTTGCTACAGTTACAGTATTCCCATTTAGTATCAAACTGTGTGTATCACTTGTTATGATTGTGCTTCAGTTTGCTGTTAAGACGTTTGCTCATTTATATAGAAGACCGCAAGATGCCACAAGCACAGTATCTTGTTGGGCAACTGTTTCTTAACTCCTGCATCAGTTAAGGTTATTGTGCCTGTGTCCACAACTGTCTTAACTCTTGCATCAGTTAAGGTTTGTAGTTTGTAAACCTACTCATTTTCATGTATGAATCTAAAAAAAAATGCACACAAGAAGTATGCAGAATAAAATAAATTCTTGAACAGGATGAAGCTGAACTTGTAGGTTATTATGGAGCCTTGATTGTTGAACCTTGATATTTTTTGTATTCTTAGTGGAAGTTGAGGTACAGCTTGTAATTATATTGATGATAACAAGTGTGAGGGTTCACCTGGTAGTGGCTATAGTATGTGTGTTATTTATATTTTTTTAACACAATGGCCATCTCCCACCGAGGCAGGGTGACCCATAAAAGAAGAAACACTTTCACTTTCATCATCATTCACTCTTATCACTGTCTTGTCAGAGGCATGCTGATACTACAGTTCAGAAGCCCCTCCAAACTGCAAATATTCCCACCCCCTCCTTCCGAGTGCAGGCACTGTACTTTTGTACTTTCGACCTCCAGGACTTAAGTCCGGCTAGCTGGTTTCCCTGAATTCCTTCACAAAATGTTACCTTGCTTACACTCCAGAAGCTCATCAAGTTCCAAGAACCATTTGCCTCCACTCACTTTTATCTGACACACTCACACACATCTGGTGGATGTCCAAGCCCCTTGCACAGAAAACCTCCTTTACCCTCTCCCTCCAACCTTTCCTAGTGCGACCCCTTCCCCGCCTTCCCTCCACTGTAGATTTATGGGTTTAGCTATCCCCCATGATTATAATAATAAATCCACTGCAGATTTATATACCCTCCAAATCATTGTATTTTGCTCCATCCTCTCTAAATGTGTGTTATTATTATTCACAGGAAAAGGTTAAACCTGTATGAGTCATTCAGCGAAATTTGAATTATATCACTTAGTGTGTTGGTATCCACCATGGTATTATGAGAGGTGCTCCCCTGATAAGACAGCTGTCGTCTACAGAGCAGTTTTATTGAGGATGATTGGTTGCTAAAAAGTATGAAAATATAATATATTTATTGGAGGTAAGTGTATGTGGAGAGCATGACTTGAAGCAGGAGGAGGAGGAGGACTGAATGCAACTTGAGAAACAGGAAAAGTAGGAGAGGAAGAGTGACACTGGGAACAAAATGAGAGGAAGTAAAACAACATTGATTAGACGTATTTCACTAGAAAAGTCTCTGATGTTGCAAAAAAAAAAAACGATGTTTAAAGTTAACTCATGACAACTTTTTTTTTAGCTTATCTGAAGAGATTACTTGGCATGTGATGGTTTTAGAATTTTGGACAAGGAATAAAGACACTGATATAAAAGGAAATAAATATTCATTAATGAAACATATGAAGTTTTTTTAGTGTTATTGGCCAAGATCACAAATTTTCTTGATACACTATGTCAGTTATAAAATCTACAAAGCTTTCTCATGCTCATCCTGAGGGCCAAAGCTTTTTGCCTGGTGCCAGTTTGAGTTATGTTTACATTGGCCACAAGTAATCAAAAGATTTTTGTTCAGTTACTCTGATTTTTTTTATGCATCAAGTCATTTTTTGTAACTTAACATAATTACATTTTTGCATAATTTATTGTGGAACATTTTTCCATAATATATAAGAGATCATTATTAACTTATGCTGGTTAGATATTACTGAAGATTTAAATGATTTCCAATAAAAAAAAAATCCACATTGTGAGGAATATCTCACTGAGATATTCCTCAAAACCTCTCAGTGGATACAATTCCTATGAGGGATACCCTGAGGTATTCCTCACATTACGTAAAATGGCAGGTGCTTGAGAAATGTCACAATGCAAATTTTTCTTGGCATAAGGATTAAATTGTTCATTTTAGATGTATAGTTCAGGCATCTTAAGGGCAGACTCTTTTTGTGGTCTCTCTCTTGATGCCTTGGGCCATATTACCTGGGACTTCACATGCCAGGGTGGCTGTAGTGACTGGGTGCTCCTATGTATTAGCTATACTGTTATTATTCTCATTTCTGCTTCCTTGGAAGTACAGCATGCTCTCTGAAGCTGTGGCCAGTTGGTGGGCAATACTCTACTGGCCCTACTTAATCAGTCAGCTGCTAATATGTATCAAAGAGTATGTACACATGGGTCTGTAGCTGTCCTTCGTGATTCTAATGCTTCTGGTCATTCTGGTATGTTTGCCACTTTCTCCCTTTGCTCATGCACCACCTCATATTCATCTCAAAATTCCTCATGGTGGTCCTCATTGTCACTAGTGTTTACATTATGAGACTGGAGTTCCAAGGTGTGCCTAGTTCCAGAATGGAGATATTTGTCTGACTCTTTTTTTTTTTTTGGTCATCTGTATCCAATCAGTATGACCAAAATTTCCTTTGTTTGCCTCTCCCTCCCAATGAGGATAAACAGCACAGTATACACATATCTGGTGGGCAAGTGGTTAGTGGTTACAGAACAGCAACTCAATCAATGTTGTTTGTCCTCCAAGCCATGTATTGCTTATTTTCAGCCCAGTGTTTATCTGTGGCTATATTGCTCACAATGGATCCTGTCAGTGCTCTTGACCTTGTCTCGATTATGCATGGGATCATCACTTATATTCCTGTCACTATCTTGCCTTTGAGTGAGAATATGACGTTTGCTACCAGCAGGAGTGGGATGGAACAGGCTCATTTCTAACAGGAAGATCATTTTTTTTGTTTATTCCATATCGTGACTCTCCAACAGTGCCCTCTGATTCATTTACCTAGTGCACAGCTGTTTCCAGGTACAGTACTGTAATTATTTTTTCCATCTGCTTCTTTATATTCCTTATTTTCATCTACTTGTTCTACCCTGAGCTCTTTTTTTTTTCCTGCTACTGTGACAGAGGCAGAGGTCCATCTGTCCTTGACCTCCAGCTAAACCCACCCATGTGGTGTGCATCCTGCCTCCAACTGTCGTGTGCCAAAAGAGAGCTAAACCTCTGAAGAGGTCTTCCCATTCATCTTCTGGCACTAACATTGCAGTTTTTTGCTACTGTATATCACTTTCAGACATCATCATCATCATGCATATTGCCATTTTCACCATAACATTTGTTAGTATCTTAAGCTCTCAGAGTATGTTGCAAGCATTCCAGACCTTTGATTCTGTACATTCCCTCTTCCTTTATGTTTAAAACTGGCTGTCACATCTCAGGTAAACAACAAAAAAATTCTTTTGCTGACTTCATGGCCATTCTGGTGTTCGGGACAATACTCTTGGGGTACAAACACCTCTGTATACTTCCTATGTGCGGGTTTTTCGTGTAATGTTTACCATGGTTGTTTGCCTGTTTCCAACTATTCATTTGTCTAAACTTAGCACTTCTGTGATCACTGGCACTATCATTGGTCTGAGTTAAACAACGAGCTGTTTTTAATCAAACTGCAAATGGGTTTCAAGCAACTCTCCCTTCATTACTACTGATTATGGGACACAACTCTTGAAGGTGCATTGGTCATACCAGACTCATACCTGGCCATTTCATGGATGAGCACCCAGCACCACTACAGGAATTATCAGGTTGTGTTGACAGTCCAACATCTCTAGATATATTATTCCACTCATCAGAGAGCTGCTGACTTAATTTGAAAATTTTTTCTTAGTGTTCAAACATTCTTACTCTGGGTTTTGCCCTCCCTGGCAGTCCTACCTTAAGGCAGATAATCTTTATGACTTTTAACCAAAGTTGTTGCACAACTTTGAATACCTCCTTTCACCTTTATACTAGCACAGGAGGAGATAGACTTAGGTCTTTCAGTGCTTCTGTGTTATTTCTAACGTCAACCCCATCCCCCATCTTTTTTACCATGCAATGCTGAATAACCCACACAGGTTTATCACTTTACATGAACATAATGGTAATATAAGGAGGAGGATTTAAGAAGGGTAGGGGGATGTGTGGACCAAGTGTTTATACTGATGCTTGTAAGTGAGCAATACATACTTAGATAAAGGTAAGAAACTTTTTGTCACATTTATGGATTTAGAAAAGGCACATGATAGGGTGAATACAGGAACAATGGGAGGTAGGTTACTAAAAGCAGTGAAGAGTTTTCATGCAGAAAGTGAAGCTCAGGTTGGAGTATGCAGGAGAGAGAGGGATTATTTTCCAGTAAAAGTATGCCTTGAACAGGGATGTGTGATGTGACCATGGTTGTTTAACATATTTATAGGGTTGCAAAAGAAGTGAATGCTAGTGTGTTGGGATAGGGGCGGGATTGAGAGATAATGAATTTGAGATGAAGTAGTGGTATGGTTTAGTTGTCACAATTGCTCTTTGCCAGTGACACAGTTGTTTTGGGAATTTCTGTAGAGAAATTGCCAAGGTTGGTGGAGAAATTTAAAAGGGTCTGTGAAAGAAGGAAATTAAAAGTGAACATAGAAAAGAGCAAGGTGGTGAGGGTAACAATAATTGAATATCAGATTGGAGTGAGGGTGTGTGTGTGGAGAAGGGGGTGGATTTTGCCTGTATGTGTGCATACATACATATTTTGTACTATACATATATATTATTAATGTATACATATTTTTGTCAATACAGAAATTTTGCGAGGAACCAACTGTTTTCTCTATGAAGCCTTTGAATGGGAATAGCTTTATTGTAGGGTATTTTTTATTCTTTAGATTTGTCACGTATGGCTGTTTATACAATACCACTGTCTAAAAATTTTACTTTGATTACAACATAATTTCCTATCCAGTGAACGGTCATATATGATATATAAAGTATTTATTACATTGGCTCAAACACACTAATATAACTACTAAATTCATTACTAACCCACATATTGGAGATGAGAACTTGACAACATTTTGGTTCATCGTGGGCTGTTATCACTCAAAACTTGCAAGTGACCCAGGACCCACTGAAACATTATTTACAATAGTTTCCATCTTTAATTTTTGAGCTAGTTTTAGCACTTCCTTTTGATTATAATAATGTGAGCTAGTTAAGAACTGTTCCAGCTACACTACCGTGACTTCTAATTCTTCATAATTTTACTACCGTTTATTGTTTATGTTCAACAGTTCCTTTTCGATGTCCTTGTTGCTGCAAAAAAGAAAATAATATATACTGTGATGAATTTTCAATTGTAATACTTGATTAACCATGGATAGCATGAAATATTTTTTTCTTTGGTTGTTCTCTCATTAGAGTTACATTGTATTAATATGATTTCCCCTTCCTCCCTCTTCTAGGATGAAATCGTGGAAATGGCCCTTAGGGACATTGGTCTTATTTGAGGGTCTTGTAACATTATTCTTATTTGGGCACAGTGATTTGAATGCACAAATATTCACAAGTACCGTAGGTCATACTATTTTTTGGGTAAGTTAATCATTAATCCAATCATGAAAGTGACTCACAAGAACTTATACAAAATTAGGTAATTATGCTCATACAAGGAAAACTCCAGTATGGTTTTATTCATTTAAATAGGCTTTTGTATAGAATGTTTAGGTAATGAAATGTTTCCAGGGACCACTTGTGTTAGTTGAGTTAATGTGAATAGAAATTGATGGTAGTAATATTTCTCATGAATTGTTACCTCTTCTATATTTGAGCTGCAGCAACATTTTAAAAAACATTCAGTTGAAAGTAACAATGTGTAGTTAACATAGTTTTTAAGTTTACATTGCAAAAATACGTTATTTATCTTTAATGGTATTGCTAGTGGGTAATGTAGTTATTTTTATTTATCATATTGTCTCTCTATGGCTTGTGATGGACTGGTGGCGGTTCAAGCTTGTATTTATGGTCATTTTTGACTAGTTTCTGAAATAAATGTAACTTGTATTCCACAGCCTTTTTCTTCTCCCATAGCTCTCTATTTAGAATATTTGATGTGCTTATCACAAAACACTGAAAATAGAAATACTGTACAGAACTAAGCTATCCATACAATCTTTTTTTAGAGCACATCTGTATATTCATACAGAAACTATACATATACACTTGCATGTATCTTTGCTAGATATCAATGCTGGGAACTGTAGCTAAGCTAGACCTCTTGTGAATGCTACATAGTGAATGAACCTAATTTTTCTATTACTTTTCTGAACTTCACCTCCATACAAAGCTACATTACTCTTGGCCTAATAATCTCTCCAGTTGTCTGGAACTGTTCACTGTTTTTCATTTAAAGAATAGTCCCCGTTTTTTCCATTTTTAGCTCTCATTAACAGTAATATTTCTGAAACTATGTACGTACCTGAAATTTGACCCAAAATATCAGCACAATCTTCTGGCTTGCTTTCGTTGCATTGAGAGTGACCATAGAATAGGGTACCTGCTATAATGCCAGGCATGGATGTGTAAATACTGTACAATGTATTAAGACTGAAGATTGTCAATCCAGTTTACTTAAGTACAATACCATTTGCAGCAGTTTTTTTCCTTTAAAGAGGTGCCTTATTACTGGCCTAGGGAATTGGAGCTATACTCCCCTTCCTTGGATCAAATCTAATTATCTTCCATTCCCCAGGTGCTGTATGACCCTTATGGGCTTAGCTCTCCTATGAATATTATAGTACAACGGGTTCCATCTTCATAGTTTCACTTGTGTAGTCTCGTCACTATGCGACACAACCGTCGACCATTTCTGGACCTGGAAGTCAGAGGCTCATTACTGTTATTAACAAAGTTTTCAATAATTTTGCATGCTGGGCTTGTTTTCAGAAAACCAATTATCATTAAGCCATAGTTCAGACATAAGTTTATATGGAAGTAAAAACTATTGTAGTGTAGAAAATGTGTGATCAGCCATATTGTGATGGCTGATGAGGTGGTCACCAGGAAAGCCACACCTTTGGCTTGGCTCTGAGTAGAAAAACATGTAACAGCTAGTCACATGTGCCTCAAACACACACACCATTTTAAAAGCAAAAGGAAATGATAAGATGTACAAAAATGATAAGAATATAAACGGTAAAAGTACAGTTTTGTATTGAGACAAGAATACACATTTCAGATAAATTAGAATTCCGATGTTCATAACAGTGCTGCAACCCTTGTAGGTTTAGCGCTTTATTTGATTATAATAATAATAACAGTGCCGGAGTTGTAACTTGAATGGAAGGCATTTAGAAGTTAGGAGTGTCAAGTATTATAATCATTTTAATTGTTTATACAGTATTTCTCTCCCTTCAAGGGAGGCCCCTTGATGTCAGCAAGGGGCTCTTGATCCAAAGAATATGACCTGTCCTTTGGATTGAACCCAGTTGCCTCCCTATTCCCCAGACACTGTGTGCCCCCTACAGGTTTAGTTTTTCTACACAATAATAATAATAATAATAATAATTTACAGTATTTGATGATGTCATCCTGTTATTGTATATTGATTAGGAAGAGAATACACTTTACTGTATTACCATTATACTATAGTACTACGTAGTTGCATTCATTAGTAAGTACAGTGGTACCTCGAGTTACGATGGTCCCCAAAATCGCCCTTTTATGTAAGTTTATTTTTTTAAATGCTTTTGTAAGTATATTTTTGGGGGTTTAAAAGGACTAGTCTATTTTACATTATTCCTTATGGGGATAAATTCGTTTGGTAATGGCACTTGAACAGCATTCTCGAACGAAAAAATATCGTAACTCGAGGTACCACTGTACATCTTTTATAAGTTTAATAATTGTTTAAATTAATCAGTTCATTAAATTCATCGTTCTTATAATGTATACGTATTTTCTGGGAGCAGCTGGTCTACCAGGTGTGCTGTATTCTGATATTGTTGATGGTTTCCAGGTTTATTTTGTTTAAGTTATCATCTGTTGTTAATTTGTTACCTGAGCTTACAAAAGTTGGTATGAGAATAATTTTTAAATTTGTATTGCTGTTACTATTTTTTTCTTTGACTAGTAAAAAATATTGTACTGTCAGGTTAAAATAAAGGTAAAGCTGCATTGAGGTTTAATGCTGCTAATTAGACACTATTTAAAGTGGCTATATACATGACCTGAATGTTAGAGGCACGTACACAATGTTGAACTCCTTGATGAAAATAAATGGCACTTGTGATGGTATTTTTTCCATCCCATGTCAAAGTGCATCAGTAGAAGCTGAAGCTTGCAGCTGTCATTGTTATATGCTTGTTTTGGTTAGTAGTATCAAGGAAGCTCGTTGAGCTTCATTTGTATGCAAGTTTGACTCTTCCTTACAAACTGATCACACCACTTACAATGTAAGGAGAAAGTTTTCATTAATTACATGTTATGTTTCTGTGGGAATGATTTCATGCAATTTTTTTTTCCCCTACAGGAGGAGACACCTCAGGGGTTGTTCGAAGACCATGGGCTGGGTTAACTGTCTGGCTACCCAGGTCTTACCCCAGTCTGAAAAGAAAAAAATTATATATATACAATATACCTTAGATACGAGATTGTAAAAGAGGAAATATTAACTGTACAAATCTGCCTTTAAATGGCATTGTTTAAGTACAGTATTTAACACTATTTAATGAAACTTGCTACAGTATAGTGAACAGTATTTAAAAATCACTCAAAATTTGAGTTGTTTAAATGTTGTCCATTTGCAGTTGTTATTCAGGAAGTATTGTTTGAAGATATTCCTTGTGGAGGTTCAGAGAAAGTGGTGGTAACTTCCAGTACTGTACTGTAAAGTTATGTTAAGGTGGTTCAGTGATTTTCCTCTATTATAATTTGTTCTTTGGCAACTAATTTCTTTCCTTTGGTACAACTTTAGTACTGGAGCATCTTCCATAGTGTAATTAATGTAATATAGATTGTTTCCATTGTTTCATAAATAAGTGAGACCGAAGCCTGCCAATTTAATTTAAAATATATTGAGAGAGAAAAACAAAGGTGATAAAGTCAATATTGCAATGTTGGCACAGCTGCTTTCACAGAGGTGGGAGACCTGCAGGCAGGAATTATTGATAAATTTGTGAAATTAGATGTTGAACCACTCTACTCATACATATTAAATTAATTTGGCAGGAAGCAAAACTCTTACATTCCTGTACGTAGTTAAACTCAAAATTATTTTAACCTTCTACATCTAGTTTCTGCATAGTATCTATAAACTTAATAATGCATTCGGTAGTGTAGACCTGTGTTCTATTGCTATTTTTGTTACCATTACAAATGAGAGTATGAAGTGGAAATACAAAGTGGCTAATACCAGTAATTAATACAGGTTGAATTATATGTGCTGTTGCACTATTTATAGTCATTTTTATATTTAGCTGCATTCATTGTATATTATTGCATGTTACTTTGTTATGAGCACTTTAACTTTGTTTAAAGCACCATTGGTATACAGTATTTAATAAGTTTTCCTTAACATATTTTTACATATATAAGATCAGTAATTAATGTACTGGGTTACCTCTACTCCAGTCATTATTGTAGTCTTTTATTTCTTAAATATATAAATATCAGGTAGTAGAGAGTAAAAATAAATTTGCAAGTTGAAAGCTAAGCTTGAGTCAAATGCTAAATATGTGTTAAAACTGAATAATTACCAGTACAATATTTTTATTCTTAAATCAGTTAAGACCTCTGTTTAAAATTTTGCTTAGCATTAGCTGTTTTTTTTAAGTATAAACTTGATTATTAGGCATTTGTATTTTAATTTTTAACATTTCAGAATTAATCTATAATTTATATTTATGTGAGACACTAAACCTGCATGGATCACTAAACGTGTCTGGGTTACTAAACATTTATAGGTCAGTCAGCATGAGTTGTGGAGATTCAGTCCTCTTATCTTGTTAAGTGTAAGACAGATATAGTATAGCCTAGGAGCAAATTCCCATTCACTGTGAATAGGTAATTTAATTGTTTACTTGAATAATCTCACCATTTCATTGAGCATATCAAATATTATACATAATTTAATCAAAGTATAATAACCTAACCCCAGGTACCTCAGTCTCAGTGAGTCACAACCGTCCACCTACTAGCTTTATATCGTATTAATATTGGTAGAATTACCGACAATATGTTAAGTAAAAGGACACAAATGCAACTAATGTGACATTTTATTGTGGCAACGTTTCGCTCTCCAGGAGCTTTTTCAAGCCGTTACAAGCAATACATGGACACAGAGGGTATATATATATACTCTCAAAGTGAGGTGTAATACTAGTGGTGGTAGAAGTAGTAGTGATATAAGTTGTAGTAGTAGTAGTAATACAATAAGGTAGAACAATCAACTTGCACATGAGTAAAAGGTGATAAAAACAATTACTTGGATAGTATTAAAACAGGTTAGACAAATATTTCTGTAGGAGGTTGGAAAAGAGAAGGCCTGTAGCAGTGTTCCACATCTGTGATGCGCTTGTGTGGTATTAGCAGGAGAGGCTATGTGATGGTAGGGTTTACTGTTTTCAGGAGGATTCTTGCTAAGACTTCAGAGATGGTGAAGCTGCCTTTGTTTTGTTTAATTGTGTTAGAAACAGTAATAAGTGCTGATTCAAGGCACTTGCGTCTGCGGAAATCAGTTTCTTTGATTACTAATCGGGCGTCTTTGAATTTCATGAGATGATTGGTGGAATTTCGGTGTTGTACGCAGGCGTTGTTCAGGTTATCGTTCCTACATGCATTAATGTGTTCTTTGAGGCGTGTTTTGAGGTTTCTTGCCGTTTCTCCTACATAAATCCTAAGAGCTTACCGAATTTGCAGTCCTGAGTTTCTTGATGAGGAATGTACATTTTTTTTTTTTTTTTTCAACAAGTCTGCCGTCTCCCACCAAGGCAGGGTGACCCAAAAAGAAAGAAAATGTACATACATTCACCAAACCTTCACTGATTTACATTTTCCTTCCTTTTTCATCGAAGATTGCAAGAAGAGAGCTCTTCAGATCATTAATTCTCCACGCACCAACACCATTCCAACCAAAGTTATAATTCTTCCCAACAGCCAGGTTGCATCGAACATTTCTAAAGTACTTGCTAAATCTAACACCAGAGTCGCCATTGCTTCCAGCCTTTCTATAAAGGATCTAACCAGGACAAAATCCAAGCACCATGAACCAGTCAACGCGGGGATTTACACTATACCCTGTGGAGGCTGCGACAGGATTTATGTAGAAGAAACGGCAAGAAACCTCGAAACACGCCTCAAAGAACACATTAATGCATGTAGGAACGATAACCTGAACAACGCCTGCGTACAACACTGAAATTCCACCAATCATCTCATGAAATTCAAAGACGCCCGATTAGTAATCAAAGAAACTGATTTCCGCAGACGCAAGTGCCTTGAATCAGCACTTATCGCTGTTTCTAACACAATTAAACAAAACAAAGGCAGCTTCACCATCTCTGAAGTCTTAGCAAGAATCCTCCTGAAAACAGTAAACCCTACCATCACATAGCTTCTCCTGCTAATACCACACAAGCGCATCGCAGATGTGGAACACTGCTACAGGCCTTCTCTTTTCCAACCTCCTACAGAAATATTTGTCTAACCTGTTTTAATACTACCCAAGTAATTGTTTTTATCACCTTTTACTCATGTGCAAGTTGATTGTTCTACCTTATTGTATTACTACTACTACTACAACTTATATCACTACTACTTCTACCACCACTAGTATTACACCTCACTTTGAGAGTATATATATACCCTCTGTGTCCATGTATTGCTTGTAACGGCTTGAAAAAGCTCCTGGAGAGCGAAACGTTGCCACAATAAAATGTCACATTAGTTGCATTTGTGTCCTTTTACTTAGCTTTATATCATTAATATTAAGAAATATTGTAAGTTATACAGCAGTTATAATGCAACTTTTCAAACTTATATTTTTGGTAAGCTCATGTATTCATTGTGTGGTCATCTGCTGGTTCATCATGCTCCTAGTCATTTGTATAAAGTATGCTATACTGCTTGCTTGGTTAGTCAAGAAACACTTTCACTTATCTTTCATTATAACAAAGTCTAAATCTGGATTAACTTTATTTCAGTAACTTCATTGTAGGTGAAAATTAAGAGAATTTTGTGTAAGCAGAAAACAGTAATATAATTATCACTGTATAAACTACAGATTCTGGCAAGGTGTTAGCATAATTACATTTGTTTTAGACTATTTAATAAAGGAAATCTAAAATGTGAAATAACATTGGATGTTCAAATAATTATAGTTGCAAAGAAATCATTGCATGTGGAATGTACTGTAAGATGAACCATCAAAGGCAAGCAGTTTGAGAGCATTAGCAAGAGTGAAGCATTGCTGTGGTGGGGATTGCTATAAATAGTACAGTATATGATGATTAAATGGTGATGTGCAGCAGTAGAATGGTGTAAGTGAGGTAGGATGAATTTTGCATAGAAAAAAGATAAGTTTACATAGTGGAGTAAAAAGGAGAGCGTTCACTGAAGGATTAAAAAAAAATTATTCTTAATTCACTTTGGAAATGATTGGGCATTGAACGTCTAAAAGTACAGCTGGATAAGGATGGAGAAAACAAAAAATGGGAATGCATGAAGGTGTTCTAATGAAGAAATCATAGGGTAGGTAAGAGGTTCTCATTAATTATTGTCTTGCACGGCACCATTAATTAATTGTTTCCATACATGGCACCTCAAGTATTGTATACAGTAGACCCTTATATTACATGGATTTATTTGGCATGTTTTGGTTATTACACTATTGAAAAATTGCGGCATAATTTTATACAACACTTCGGAAAATTAACTTAACACGGTTCTGTTTGCGGGAGGGGAAAACATTTGGGTGTGACTCCACATGTAAAAGTTGTATTTTTACCTCCAACTACAGCATCTTTAATACAACCACTGGATCGGGGAGTTATTAAGTCAGTCAAATGTAACTACACAAGAAAAGTGATGAAAAAACTAGTTGCATCAATGGACTCTTGACTCCAACTTGGCAGTACCAAGCTTCTGGAATAAATTTAACATTGCAAATGCCATCAGCTATGCTAGAGGTGCATGGAATGAAGTGCCCCAATCAACATTAAATGCAGGCTGGGGAAAGTTATGGCCTTCTGTAGTTAATTCTTTCACACTGACTTTAGTAGCAGAACTTCAACCATCCACTTCTGCCGACTGCCAACTACCATCCACCTCATCCTAGTAGGGCCACACCATGCATCTCCACTCTCTTCACAATCACTGACATACACCAGCAACCACAATTTAGGGTAAATAATTATATTTCTGTTGCATTTGTAGTCTTAAGCAGTAAAAACAACATAATACATCACGACAATGAACTATAATTACATATTCACTTTTATTTTTGTAAGATCTGGAGGTCCCATAAGTTCTTCACTTTATATAACACAGATTTATCTAACACAGCATTTTCAGGAATGTAACTACCGTGTAATATGAGGGTCTACTGTATTCCAGCTCTGTACCATCAATGTATCCTTTAAGCCTTGTGTACCATATTACATAATAAAATATACCTATTTGTGTATTTATAAAAGTGGGGTAGTAGAAGTGGAATATTCAAATGGTAAATCTTTTTTCTCAAAGCCTTTTTTTTTTCTACTTCTCCAAGGCTATGGGTCCCCACAATTGGCAAGTGTATAAATTAAATCGCAAAAACAATTTTAGTAAGTATGGCACAGTAACTTAATGTGAGAATCTGCAATAGTTTGATATGAAATAACTTAAAATATATTTTCAGTTTTGCACAGTGAAGTTAAACTAAACTCGTTTCTGTGCATGAGCTACCTTAGGGTATTTTGCCCTGGTGTGAAAAATTGCATGGTAATTATTTTAAGAACTAGTAAATGTATGTTTTCTTTGTGCTTGATTTATAAATATTTCTAAACATTTAATTATATAGTATATAAAATATGCTGTTTAACCTTGAAGTATTTTAATGTTCCCTGTTTAAACCATTTAAACATACTAAGCCTTGTTAAATCTAAAAGTATTATACCTTGTACTGCCTTGCATAATAAATATTAATATGTTTAGCGCACCAAAATTATAATTATTAAGCCCTCCAAAAATATATTTATTCACCATTCTGATATATTTTATTCAACAGTATAATAATTTAAATACAATCTGTAAACATTCAGTGCATGATTACCCTCTCACTTCTGCATATACAGTGGAACTTCGGCACTCAAACTTAATTGGTTTCAGAAGGCTGTTCGAGTACAGAACAAATTTTTCCCAACCAATTTTCTTATTTATACAATATAAAAAAACGCCAAAAATTGTGAATAAACACGAAATAGTTTACAGCGAAGTTCTGGCAGGTCGTGTTTGGTCGAGTGCCGAAGAAAACGGTCAACTACCAAGCAATCTGTTTACTGAATAAAGTGTTCGAATATTGAATTGTTCGAGTACTGAGGTTCCACTGAATGTTTCATTTTTCAGAACATAGATGTGCTACTTCACTTTTCATTGTCTCATGCCTCCTGTGCTTGCTCCCACCCACCTAACTTACATACCAGTACATTACAGTGGTACCTCGGGTTACGAGCTTAATTCGTTCCAGAAGGCTGTTCGAGTGCCGATACCAAACGAATTTGTTCCCATAAATAATAATGTAAATCAGATTAATCCGTTTCAGACCCCCAAAAATACACTTACAATAATACAATTACATAATTGTTCGAGTTGGGAGCTGTTCGTATGCTGAGATACCACTGTATTTACTTCTTGTACTTTTATGCAGTCCATTATTATTGTTGTGATTTTTGTTACTACTACTACTACTTAATTCACTAAAGAGCATAAAGCACAGAAATCCAATTTTATTATATTTAAGCTGGGGAGGTAGGGAATGGGAAAGGAAGGGAAGGGAGGGAGGGATATGAGAGGGTAGGGTGGGTGTGTATGTGGATTTTAATGTTCTAGCCATAAAAAATGATGTTACAACCCACAGGGATATGAGAGGGTAGGGTGGGTGTGTATGTGGATTTTAATGTTCTAGCCATAAAAAATGATGTTACAACCCACAGAATACATAAGCAGTATCTTCATTTACCATTATGATGAAAGCCAGTAATGAACAAACTGGCAAAAAAAAAAAAAAAAAAAAAAAAGAGAGAAGCCTCTTGGAACTACAGCAAAATCTTTTCAGTGAACTATTCTTACTTTATTTTATATGTAAGAAGGAACAATGACATTCTTCACTTAACTTTTAATACATTATGGGGAATACTGGAGTAAATACGACACAATTATTTAAACTATGTATACTTATATGTATACATATAGGTAGTAGGTTGGTAGACAGCAACCACCCAGGGAGGTACTACCATCCTGCCAGGTGACTGTGAAACAGAAACCTGAAACTGTTTTACATGATGGTAGGATTGCTGGTGTCTTTTTTCTGTCTCATAAACATGCAAGATTTCAGGTATGTCTTGCTACTTCTACTTACACTTAGGTCACACTACGCAAACATGTACACGTTTATGTATACACACTCGTCTGAGTTTTCTTTGATTTTATCTTAATAGTTCTTGTTCTTATTGCTTTTCCCTTTCATATCCATGGGGAAGTGGAATAAGAATCTTTCCTCCGTAAGCCATGCGTGTTGTAAAAGTCAACTAAAATGCCGGGAACAATGGGCTAGTAACCCCTTTTCCTGTATAGCTCACTAAAAAGAAGAAGAAAACCGTCAAAGTGGGATGTTTGAATGTGCGTGGATGTTGTGCGAATGATAAGAAAGAGATGATTGTAGATGTTATGAATGAAAAGAAGCTGGATGTCCTGGCTTTAAGTGAGACAAAGCTGAAGGGGGTAGGAGAGTTTCAGTGGGGAGAAATAAATGGGATTAGATCAGGGGTTTCAAATAGAGTTAGAGCTAAAGAAGGAGTGGCAATAATGTTGAATAATCAGTTATGGCAGGTAAAGAAGGAATATAAATGTATAAATTCAAGGATTATGTGGAGTAAAATAAAGGTTGGATGTGAAAAGTGGGTTATAGTAAGTGTTTATGCACCTGGAGAAGAGAGAAGTGTAGAAGAGAGAGAGAGATTTTGGGAAATGTTGAGTGAGTGTGTGGGGAGTTTTGAACCAAGTGAGAGAGTAATTGTGGTTGGGGATCTTAATGCTAAAATGGGTAAAAATGTTGTGGATGGAGTAGTATGTAAATTTGGGGTGCCAGGGGTAAATGTAAATGGGGAACCATTAATTGAGCTATGTGTAGAAAGAGGTTTGGTAATAAGTAATACATATTTTATGAAAAAGAGGATAAATAAATATACAAGGTATGATATAGCACGTAAGGAAAGTAGTTTGTTGGATTATGTATTGGTGGATAAAAGGTTGATGAGTAGGCTTCAGGATGTACATGTTTATAGAGGGGCAACGGATATATCAGATCATTATTTGGTTGTAGCTACAGTTAGAGTTAAAGGTAGATGGGACAAAAAGAAAATGGCAACAGCAAGTAAGAGAGAGGTAAAAGTGTATAAACTAAGGGAGGAGGAAGTTAGGGTGAGATATAAGCAACTATTGGCAGAAAGGTGGGCTAGTGAAAGGAGGAGTAGTGGGGGGGTTCAAGAGAGTTGGGATAGTTTTAAAAATGCAGTATTAGAATGTGGGGCAGAAGTTTGTGGCTATAGGAGGGTGGGTGCAGGAGGAAAGAGGAGTGATTGGTGGAATGAAGAAGTAAAGGGTGTGATAAAAGAGAAAAAGGTAGCTTATGAGAGGTTTTTACAAAACAGAAGTGTTAATAGAAGAGCAGAGTATATGGAGAGTAAAAGAAAGGTGAAGAGAGTGGTGAGAGAGTGCAAAAGAAGAGCGGATGAAAGAATGGGAGGCTCTGTCAAGAAATTTTGCTGAAAACAAGAAAAACTTTTGGAGTGAGATAAAGAAGGTAAGAAAGCCTAGGGAACGAATGGATTTGTCAGTTAAAAACAGAGTAGGGGAGTTAGTAGATGGGGAGCTGGAGGTATTGGGTAGATGGAGGGAATATTTTGAGGAACTTTTAAATGTCAATGAAAAAAGGGAGGCGGTAATTTCATGTACTGCCCAGGGAGGTACAACATCGTTTAGGAGTGAAGAAGAGCAGGATGTGAGTGTGGGGGAGGTGCGTGAGGCATTATGTAGAATGAAAGGGGGTAAAGCAGCTGGAATTGACGGAATCATGACAGAAATGTTAAAAGCAGGGGGATATAGTGCTGGAGTGGTTGGTATTTTTGTTTAATAAATGTATGAAAGAGGGAAGGTACCTAGGGATTGGCAGAGAGCATGTATAGTTCCTTTATATAAAGGGAAGGGGCATAAAAGAGAGTGTAAAATTTATAGGGGAATAAGTTTACTGAGTATACCAGGTAAAGTGTATGGCAGGGTTATTATTGAAAGAATTAGAGGTAAGACAGAGAGTAGGATTGCAGATGAGCAAGGAGGCTTTAGAGTGGGTAGGGGATGTGTAGATCAAGTGTTTACAGTGAAGCATATATGTGAACAGTATTTAGATAAAGGTAGAGATGTTTTTATTGCATTTATGGATTTAGAAAAGGCATATGATAGAGTGGATAGGGGAGCAATGTGGCAAATGTTGCAAGTGTATGGAATAGGTAGTAAGTTACTGAAGGCTGTAAAGAGTTTTTATGAGGATAGTGAGGCTCAGGTTAGGGTGTGTAGGAGAGAGGAGATTACTTCCCGGTAAAAGTAAGTCTTAGACAGGGATGTGTAATGTCACCATGGTTGTTTAATATATTTATAGATGGGGTTGTAAAAGAAGTAAATGCTAGGGTGTTGGGGAGAGGGGTGGAATTAAATTATGGAGAATCAAATGCAAAATGGGAGTTGACACAGTTACTTTTGCTGATGATACTGTGCTTATGGGAGATTCTAAAGAAAAGTTGCAAAGGTTAGTGGACGAGTTTGGGAGAGTGTGTAAAGGTAGAAAGTTAAAAGTGAACATAGATAAGAGTAAGGTGATGAGGGTATCAAACGATTTAAATAAAGAAAAATTGGATATCACATTGGAGAGAGGGATTATGGAAGAAGTAAATGTTTTCAGATATTTGGGAGTTGACGTGTCAGCGGATGGGTTTATGAAGGATGAGGTTAACCATAGAATTGATGAAGATAAAAGGTGAGTGGTGCATTGAGGTATCTGTGGAGACAAAAACGTTATCCATGGAGGCAAAGAAGGGAATGTACGAAAGTATAGTGGTACCAACACTCTTATATGGGTGTGAAGCATGGGTTGCAAATGCTGCAGCGAGGAGGAGGCTGGAGGCAGTGGAGATGTCCTGTCTAAGGGCAATGTGTGGTGTAAATATTATGCAGAAAATTCGGAATGTGGAAATTAGGAGGTGTGGAGTTACTAAAAGTATTTGTCAGAGGGCTGAAGAGGGTTGTTGAGGTGGTTTGGTCATTTAGAGAGAATGGATCAAAGTAGAATGACTTGGAGAGCGTATAAATCTGTAGGGAAGGAAGGCAGGATAGGGGTCGTCCTAGAAAAGGTTGGAGGAAGGGTAAAGGAGGTTTTGTGGGCGATTGGCTTGGACTTCCAGCAAGTATGTGTGAGCGTGTTAGATAGGAGTGAATGGAGACGAATGGTTTTGGGACATGACGATCTGTTGGAGTGTGAGCAGGGTAACATTTTGTGAAGGGATTCAGGAAACCAGTTAATTGATTTAGTTGGACTTGAGTCCTGGAAATGGGAAGTACAATGCCTGCACTTTAAAGGAGGGGTCTGAGATAGTTACAGCTGGGAGGGACTTTTCTCAGCTGTCGTATCTGAGCTCCTCTGCAAAGACAGTGATTATGTGTGAGTGTGGTGAAAGTGTTGAATGATGATGAAAGTATTTTCTTTTGGGGATTTTCTTTCTTTTTGGATCACCCTGCCTCGGTGGGAGACGGCCGACTTGTTGAAAAAAAAAAAAAAAAACTTATAAACTTAAATTACTCATTTTCATACTTTCCTATAAAGATTCAAATTTTAAATTTTTATTCTTTTCTCTATTAACACATCATAAATCTCTCACCAAGGTAGGATGACCCAAAAGTAAACACATTCACCGATGCTCATTCAATGGCTGTCTTGCCATAAGTACACTGATATCACAATTCAAATGACACACTACCCACTAAATTGCAACACCCTCACCCCTACTTCAGAATGCAGGTACTGGACTTTCTACCTCCAGAACTCAAGTCTGGCTACTAATTTCCCTGAATCCCTTTATGAATGTTACCTTGCTCACACTATGCTTGCTGAAGAGCAGACAGCCTGAGTTAAATGTGAAGAATGATGGGATGTGAGAAGTTGAAGCCCTGAATAACTTGCAATGCAATTCAGGAGTCAGAAACTACCACAAAAAAGTTGTGGGAATAATTGTATACATGCGTGACTCACAAAATTGTAATATACATGATTGCAAACGAACCATGGTACAGGTGGGGCTTGAGTTGTAAAACTCCAGGAAAGTTTTAAGACTCACTTGCTGTGAGTTCAAGCCCCACCCGTACCATGGTTTATATACATGCATAGTACTAAGAAGAGAAATACTGTAATGCAGATGATGGCTGTAAGAAGTGCATCTAACTGCCATAAAAGTGCTAGATAAATCTGGCAAGTGTGTCTGCATTACACTATCTGAAAACATAGCTGCATATCCTGGGAGTTGGGTTTTCATCTATTTTCTTACTGGTTTTTGTTTATTCCCTCTTATCTCCATGAGGAAGTGGAACAGAATTCTTCCTCCGTAAGCTATACATGTTGTAAGAGGCGACTAATTTGCCAGGAGCAAGGGGCTAGTAACCCCTTCTCCTGGGTTAGTGTCGTGTGATTTTCGCTCGCCATGAGGAGAGCCAAAACAACACGCGTTCAAGCCCTCGGCTAGTCGCAGTGTTGTTATTGATTAAATACCACTCGTTCGTGGTTACAATATGATATACTAAATTTGAAAAAGAGAAACTTTTGTTTTTCTTTTTGAGCCATCCTGCCTAGGTGAGATACGGACAGTGCTTTGAAAGAAAGATCCAGCACTTATATGCCTGCATTTTAAAGGAGGGGTTTGGGATATTGGCTATTCTTATCTGGGCACCTCTGCAAAGATAGTGATTATGTGTGAATGATGGTGAAAGTTTCTTTTTGGGTCACCCTGCCTCGGTGGGAGACAGCCGAAGTGTTAAAAAAAAAATCAAACATTTAAAAAAACACCAAAACTACAGTTTTTTTTTTTCATGTCGGTCATCTCCCACCAAGATAGTGACACCCAAAAAAGAAAGAAACACTTTCACCATAATTCACACATAATCACTGTCTTTGCAGAGGCACCCTGATATGACAATTCAGATCTCACTCCAAACCCTTCTTTAAAGTGCAGGCATAATAATAATATAATACAGTGGACCCCGAGTTACGAGCATAATTCATTCCAGAAGGCTGTTCAAGTGCCATTACCGAACAAATTTTCTCCCTTAAGGAATAATGTCAAGTAGGTTAGTCCATTTCAGACCCCCCAAAATACACTTACAAAAAGCACTTACAATATTACACTTACATAACTGTACGATTTCCGAGGTGCTCGTAACTCGGGGGTCCACTGTAATATCTTTTTTTTAAACAAGTACATGTACGAGGTATACAGGTCTAGCTGACATCAATGACATACTACTATATGAAAGCCGCTTGTTATGCAGAGCATTTCGGGCAAATTAGGTCAATTTGGTCCCAGGATGTGACCCACACCAGTCGACTAACACCCAGGTACCCATTTTATACTGATGGGTGAACGTGGACAGCAGGTGTCTTATGGAAACACATCCTAATGTTATCCAGCCGTACTGGGGATTTGAACTCTGGACCTCAGTGTGTGAGCTGAGTGTGCTAGCGATCAAGTTATGGGACACCTATCGAGCTATGGGACTCCAGGACTCGAGTCCGGCTAACCGGTTTTCCTGAATCACTTCACAAAATATTACCCTGCTCACACTCCAACAGCTTGTCAAGTCTCAAAAACCATTTGTCTTCATTCACTCCTATCTAATATGCTCACAAATGTCTGCTGTATGTCCAAGCCACTTGCATACACACCCTCTTTCTTCCCCTAGGGTGTTGGGGAGAGGGATAGGATTAAATTATGGGGAATCAAATACTAAATGGGAGTTGACAGTTACTTTTTGCTGATGATACTGTGCTTTTAGGAGATTCTAAAAGAAAAGTTGAAAAGGTTGGTGGATGAGTTTAGGAGGTTGTGTAAAGGAAGAAAATTGAAAGTGAACATAGATAAGAGTAAGGTTATAAGGATATCAAACAAGTTGGGTAAAGAAAAATTGGATATCGCATTGGAGGGAGGGTGTATGGAAGAAGTGAATGTGTTCAGATATTTGGGAGTAGACTTGTCAGCGGATGGGTTTACGTAGGACAAGGTAAACCATAGAACTGACGACGGAAAAAGGGTGGGTGGTGCATTGAGGTATCTGAGACAAAGAACATTATCCATGGAGGCAAAGAAGGGAATATATGAGAGTATAGTGGTTCAACACTTATATGTGTGTGAAGCATGGGTTGTAAATGCTGCAGCGAGGAGGAGGCTGGAGGCAGTGGAGATATCGTGTCTAAGGGCAATGTGTGGTCTAAATATTATGCAGAGAATTTGTAGTGTGGAAATTAGGAGGTATGGAGGTACTAAAAGTATTATTGAGGGGGCTGATTAGTGGTTCTTGAGGTGGTTTGGTCATTTAGAAAGGATGGAGCAAAATAGGATGACTTGGAGGGTGTATAAATCTTTAGTAGATGGGAGGAGGGGTAGGGGGGTCATCTTAAAAAAGGATGGAGGGAGAGGGTGAAAGAAAACTACAGATATACTCTCCAAAATCCACTTTGCTCCCCCAGTTTATATTCTCTTGAAGTTAGGTTTCATTTTAAAATTAAATCTTAATCCTTAACTGTGCTAGTGTACCAGTGTACACAAGTGAGAACTGTGTCCATACTAATATGCACAATTTTCCATGGCTTCAAAAATGCCACCTGCTAATATTTTTGATCTACAACCTCTTCATACTTTTGAAAAAAAAAATCTAAAACCAGATGGGTCCATGTAGTGCATCATGGGTAACACTGCTTAACTAACAAACAAACAAACAAATTTTATTTCATTGCAGGTTACATGGGTATTGGAAGTTACAATGTAAATTGAGTGCAAGGAGAGCCACTGACATGCCATGGCATTAGGGGCAGCTTATTCTAGTCCTTAAAAACTAGGTACTTAATATTAGAGAAATTTATTGAGTTTATTCTAGTTAAAAATTATTTTCAAAATTACAATATGATGAAATTTTACTGTTTAAATTATTATATAATGATATTAGATCTTAGATTGTTACAGGTGTTAAGATTCTTGAATGATAATATGGAATTGAGATTATCTTAAGGAAAATAACATTGAGCATTTTTGACATTAACTTATAATATGAGTAGGGGTAACATAATAGTAACATATTATTAAAAATTGAGATTATCGTATAGGAAAGTAACAATGAGCATTTTTCAAAGTAGTTTATAGCATGATCATTTAGGTTTGGGTGAGTAGGTGGTTTTTGAGTTGAGTCTTAAATTGATTTTCAGACAAGATTATCTTAATATTTACTGGTAATGAATTCCAGATTCTGGGGCCCTTTATGTGCATAGAATTTTTACATAGGTTGATATGAACACGGGGTATATCAAAAAGTGATCTGTGTCGTGTGTTGTGGTCATGGGTCCTATTAAAGTTGGTGAGGAGAGTTTTGAGCAGAGGGTTTATATTAGAGTGTAAAGTTTTATATATGTAGTAGGCACAAGAGTAAGTATGAATGTTCTTTACGGTGAGTAGTTTGAGACTTTTGAATATTGGTGGAGTATGCTGTCTAGAGTGGGAATTTGTTATCATTCTGACTGCGGCCTTTTGTTGTGTTATGAGTGGTCTAAGGTGATTTAACGTTGTTGATCCCCATGCACAGATTCCATAGGTGAGATACGGGTAGATAAGTGAATGATAGAGTGCAAGGAGAGCTGATTGAGGTACATAATAGCGTATCTTTGATAATATGCCTACTGTCTTCGAGATTTTCTTGGAAATTTGTTGTATATGTGTTTGGAATTTAAGGCTACTGTCAAGGTGGATTCCTAGGAATTTTCCCTCTGTGAGTCTTGTGATGGGTGTACCATTAAGTGTTATGTTAAGTGGAACATTTGTGACTTTGCTTCCAAACTGTATGAAGTAGGTCTTGTCAGTATTGAGAGTAAGCTTGTTAGTCGTCATCCATGTTGATATTTTCTGTAATTCGGCATTAACAGTGTTGGCCAGTATAACTGGATTTGGGTGAGAGAAGACATATGTTGTGTCATCTGCAAATAAAATGGGTTTGAGTAGTTGTGATGCATTCGGTAGGTCATTTATGTAAATGAGGAATAGGAGTGGCCCCAGGACACTTCCTTGAGGGACTCCGATTGTAATTGGTTGTGTGGAAGAGTTCTCTCCATTTGTGTACACGTATTGGCTTCTGTTGGTGAGGTATGATTTTAGGTAGTTGAGTGGGTGCCCCCTTATACCATAGTGTGCTAATTTTGTGAGCAGTAAATCATGGTCGACTGTATCAAAAGCTTTGCGGAGATCAATGAAGATTCCCAGTGGGACTTCTTTTTCTCAAGTGCTGTATATATTAACTCCAACATGTGTGTAATAGCATCGTTTGTGCTCTTGTTTGTCCTGAATCCAAATTGACAGGGGTTGAGTACATTGTGTGAGACGAGGTAGGAATAGATTTGTCTATGAATTAATTTTTCGAAGATTTTAGAAAGCAATGGTAAATTAGAAATTGGTCTATAATTATTCAGGTCTGTTTGATCACCTCCTTTGTGGATCGGGTGACCCTAGTATTTTGAGAATTGATGGAAAGGTAGAGGCTTCAATGGATTTATTGAATAGTGTTGCTATGATTGGTGACAGTACCTGTGAAGCTTTTTGTACATAAAAGTTGGTAGGCTGTTTATGTCTCCTGCCTTGTTTTTAAGGGTGTTGATTATGAGCGAGACTTCAATTGGGTTGGTAGGAGCTAGGAATAGCGTATTAGGGTAGGTGTTTGTGAGGTAGTCTGTTGGACGGGTGTTTGAGCTTGGGATTTTACTCGCTAGATTCTTTCCTATGGTGGAGAAGAAAACATTAAGTCTGTTTGCTGTCTCAGTAGGTGAGAGTAGGGGTTCATCTGCTCTTGATAATTTGATGGTGTTGTTTTTCGCTATCTTATTATTTCCTAGAATTGCAGATAGGGTCTTCCAGGTCTTTTCATATCACCTTTTATGTTCTGGAGTCTGTTCTCATAATACAATTTTTTTGATCTCCTTATCAGGCTGGTAAGGGTTGATGAGTAGCGTTTGGATTGTTCTCTGGTTATTAGACCCCTTCTGTATTGTTTTTCATATTGGTGCCTTTTGTTAATGGATTTAAGGATGCTGGGTGTTAGCCAGGGATTGTTAAGTCTCTTAGCTGTGATCTGTTTAGTTTTTAGGGCAATGTTTGTTATAGAGGTGGTGGGTTTTTTTAAGGAAATTCTTGATGCATTCATTAGTATCTGTATATGTTTCTAACTCATTATGCCAGTCAATGTTAATCATAGCTGTTATAAAGTTATTTACAGCTGACTCATTATGTAGTCTGAAGGTAACTTTTGTAATATCTAGGGGCAATTTACCAAGATTAGTTATGAGAAAGGTCGGATAGTGGTCTGTGGTGTTGTCTGTGATGATGCCTGATTTTAGAGGGGCTATAGTATTAGTCCAGATGTGGTCTAGTAGTGAGGTACTAGTCTTGGAGATTCTTGTAGGTTTTGATATTGTTGGTAGTAACAAGCAGTTGCTCATAGTGTTTGTGAATTCTGTTACTTGTGGGTCCTGGTCATGTAGGAGATTTATATTGAAGTCTCCTGTGAGCAGCAAATGGTCTTTGTTCATGTGTGCATCAGTTATTAGGTTACCTAGTTTTTCACTAAATTGGTGAATGTTTGACTGTGGTAATCTGTAGATGTTTATCACTGTGAGGGGTTTTTGCAGGTCTTTTGATTTAAATTTAGCTATAATATATTCTCCATGCTCATCCTTCATTGCTATAGTTGCAGTACTTATTCCTTCACCTTCAAAGTTTTTTATCAACATGGCCCCTCCCCCTTCTCTTGAGCTCTATTATCTGAATATAAGTTGAACAGTTGCAAGCTTTTATATCTGTTTTAATATTTTTTTTTTTCAACAAGTTGGCCGTCTCCCACAGAGGCAGGGTGACCCAAAAAGAAAGAAAATCCCCAAAAAGAAAATACTTTCATCATCATTCAACACCTTCACCTCACTCATAGAAAACTTTAAACTACTTCATAGCCAGAGCTTTTGTTGCAATGCATATTTGAATTTAGTTATCCAACTTAACTATAATTGTAGGTATTGTGAATCCATCATTGAATTACTGTACTGTATTTGAAATTACATGATTTTTTTTTTACCTCATTAGCCATTTCCTACTAATGTAGGGAAATCAGTCATGTTGAACTTTTGTACAGTGTATGAAATTACCCTTTGTGTACAGGTGTTTGACGAAGAGAAGCAGGTGCAGTTGAGGAAGTATCTCCTGAAGACTCAATGCTCGGAGCTCATGAATGAGTTGGTGCTTTACCTTGCTGATGATAGTCTCATAGACATAACCCGGGAAAAGGAAGTCACTCCTGAGGTAATCCTTGCTTCTCGTTGATATATTTCATATGCATTGTCTGTTTAGGCTGAATATTCATAAGTAATTTGCTGTTGACAAGTAAATAATAATTTAGACAATGTGCGTGTATAAGAAGGGAGGGGGACCCAAGGATTGGTAAAGAACATGTTTCAATATTATGTACAAAGGTAATAGAAAATGTAAGGATTACTGGACATTAAGTCTGCATAGTGCATCAGTTAATGTGCATTTATGTAACTCATTTGGTAAACCCTTGATATAATGGACTAATAGTGGCAAATAGGTTGTGGATGGAGATGAGATTGTATTGCCATGATCTTAATAAAAATGGACAATTGTTATGAATGGACTTTGTCCATTGCTTTCGAATCGGTTAACTAAATAGTTTTTGTCCTGTTTTTCCGAAGTCCATTAAATTGAGGTCCCATAAATTAAGGGGTTTAACCCTTTCACTGTTGGTTCTGAAATATTACGGCTTGCAAGTCAGTGTTGGTGCCGTAATATTTCGCCAAAATTCTAGCGGCTTCCAATCTT
Source organism: Cherax destructor (assembly GCA_009830355.1). Classification (NCBI taxonomy): domain Eukaryota; kingdom Metazoa; phylum Arthropoda; class Malacostraca; order Decapoda; family Parastacidae; genus Cherax; species Cherax destructor. The sequence goes on from WNWK01006801.1 coordinate 65,694, forward strand.
GCAGAAGAAAGCTGGTAGGTCTACATATGAGAGAATGGGTCTGAGTTGTCAGCGTGTGCAGTATATAAAAAAAGTCCTGCATCATGCAGTGCATAATGAGAAAAAAAAACTCTGACCGTGTTTTTGGTTTAAAACACCAAATTTGCGGTGTATATTTGTATGGCATTTATGATTGTATTCTGTTTTCTTGGTCTCATTTGATAGAATGGAAGATGTATTACAGAAATAGAGATGATTTTGAATGGTTTACCGACTGAAAGTACCTTGAAATTGTGCTCAAAGTAGTGGAAATGTTCGATTTTTTGCCGATGTTCAAGAGTAAACAAATCACATCACGTGTCCAATACACTTCAACTGATGGGTCTAATATGCTTTCACAAATGTGCTGATATTATTTATATCATTTTTACAATAATGCAGTAGTCTGCATAACAGTAAATCTTCTATTTTTTGTGTGAATAAAAATTCAAAATGGAAAGCAAGCATAATATGAGAGGGACCTGGAGATGTGAGTAATGAACAGAGAAAATGTTATTTTAGTGCTAGGAATGTTTGTATTGTTAATTGTGGACCCTATTTTGAAATTGGCCATACTTGAATTGTGTATGCAATTGGCCAAATTACCAATTTCTGATCACCTTATTGGGTAGTTGAAATCAGTAAATGGGCGGTTTCTTGTACTCAATCGATAGAACAAATGGAGTTCTAGCAAAATAGCTATGATTTTGGTTGACTGGAACAATGGAATTGGTCGAAAATAGGGCTCAAAGTGGGCAAAATCGCTGATGCGTAAATATCGCCGAGACCGCTAACTTCGTGAGAGCGTAATTCCATAAGTTTTCCATCATATTTCGTATTTTTGGTGTCATTACCATCGGGAAAAGATTATCATTTCATAAGAAAAAAATAATTTTTTTTTTAAAATTCTTTGACACTGAAAGCAAGTTTGTGAGCAAGGGTCTCAACAGTGGAAGGGTTAATTACCCAGTAAGGTTCACCGGTGTTTAGTACAGCCTCTCCTCACTTAACGACAGAGTTCCGTTCCTAAGACCATGTTGGTAAATGAATTCGTCGCTAAGTGAGGAGCATACTATAATGGTAGTGGGTTTGTGTCAATCATCTTTGATATTGTTTTGTCACATTTGCACCATTTATAACATTTCTGGTATATTTTTAAATGTTTATACAGTAGTGTACTGTACAGTGGAACCTCGATTTACGAGTTTCCCAACATACGAGTTTTTCGAGATATGAGCCGTCACTCGATCGATTTTTTGCTCTGAATTATGAGCCAACATCCGAGTTACGAGGGAGCTTTCCCCTCAACCCACAACCCACACACCTCCCTTGTTTATCTATGATTTCATGATTTAATTCCATGGACATCATCCTCTTTTTCTTCTCAGCACTGTCCTTTGCACTTACATTCTTAGGACTCATGGTTAGAAAAAAGAAATTTGGCAAAATAACTGTAAAATATATAAGCAAAGCATGAGAGAAATGCTTCCATGGCGTGGTAAACAGTGCACTGCGCCAACTAGTATTAGTGGCGGTGTTCTGAAGCTCCTCAGTATTATTATTATAATTATTATAATTATTATTATTATTATTATTAATTTAGGGAATTGGATCTGTGCTCCAGTTCCCTAAATTAATAATAATAATAATAATAACGAGCGAGCTTCAGTTCTCTAAATTAGCAATAATAATAATAATAATAATAATAATGCTGAGGAGCTTCAGAACACCGCCACTAGTACTAGTTGGCGCAGTGCACAGTTTACCTCGCCGTGGAAGCATTTCTCTCATGCTTTGCTTGTATTTTCTAAAGTTATTTTGCCAAATTTCTTTTTTCTAACCATGGGTCCTAAGAAAGTAAGTGCAAAGGACAGTGCTGAGAAGAAAATGAGGATGATGTCCATGGAATTACAGCATGAAATCATAAACACGAGCCATAAATTCACTAACATCAGCACTCATTCCAGGCATTTTCTTTAGGAGATAGTCATGCAACTGCCTTGCCTTTTCACAAATTATCAACTGCATAACACTATCTCCTGCTAACTGTTTTTGGTTGATCCTCACCAACAACAAATTCTCAATATCTTTGAGTATTTGCGATCTCTTTTTTGTGAGTATATTTACCCTTTTCGCAACAACAGCTTCCTTGATTTCCTTTTTCTTGGCCACGATGGAAGCGATGGTTGTATGGGGCTTCCCATACATCCTGGCAAGCTCAGCCACACGTACACCACTTTCATATTTTGCTACGAGTTCTTTCTTGAATTCTATCGTGTTTCTCACCTTTGGCACTAGGAGCTTTCTTTGGTCCCATGGTGGCTTATTTAGCAGTTGCAAGCACAAAAAAGAATGGAATATTACAAAATGTATCGTATGAACGCGTGGGGTGACTGTCACTCGCTGATAAACAATAGCACACTGACTATGAATGGTGTGGAATGGTGTGTGGGGCTGCTCGTACGCATTTGGGACGAACGACTATTAGCGAGTCAAATGACGATCCGCGAGGCAATATTTTTATTAAAACCCATTACGATTAGCGAAATTTACGAAGTTCGATGCTTATGATATTCGGGGGTCCACTGTAGATGAATTGTGATAGATAAATAAGCCTTAGAGTTGATATTAGCATCATATTCAAGTATTTTGTCCTGCCTCCAGTGAGCACGAATTCTGCTGGAACGGATTAATGGCATTTCAATTAATTTAAATGAGGAAAATTGATTTGATATTCAAGCAAATTGAGTTACGAGCTAGGTCACAGAATGGATTAAACTCGTAAGTCGAGGTTCCACTGTATATTGTAATAAACAGAATAAAGGAAATCAGCTCTAATATACATTATTTAGGTATGCATACTTGTCAGAGAGCCCGTCGTAAGTCTGAGTCGTTGGTGAACGAGTATGTTGCTAAGTGAGGAGAGGCTGTATTCATTTTAAGCTTTTAACCCTTAACCCTTTCAGGGTTTTTGACGTACAGTAGAACGTCATTTAGCACGATAGTTACGTTCCTGAAAAAGTCGTGTTAGATAATTTCGTGTTAAATAATTAACATAACTTATGGGAAAAATAGGGTTACGTTCCTGGGAGTCCCCAAAAAGCCAAACAAGTTTTTTTTTAGACCAACAGATCTTACAAAAATAAAAGTGAATATGTAATTGTAGTTCATTATCGTGATGTATTATGTTGTTTTTACTGCTTAAGACTACAAATGTAATAGAAATAATAGTATTTACCTTAAATTGTGGGTGCTGGTGTTTGTGGATGATTGTGAAGAGAGTGGAGAGTTATGCTGTGGCCCTACTGGGCTGAGGTGGATAGTAGAAGTTCTTGAACTGAAGTCGATGGTTGAACTGAGTGTCTAACTTTAAGTCAGTCAAGTCAGTCAGTAAGTCAGTCAGTCAGTCATTAAGTCAGTCAAGCCATTCATTAAGTCAGTCAAGCCATTCAGTAAGTCAGTCAAGTCATTCAGTAAGTCAGTCAAGTCATTCAGTTAAGTCAGTCAAGTCATTCAGTTAAGTCAGTCAAGTCATTCAGTAAGTCAGTCAAGTCATTCAGTAAGTCAGTCAAGTCATTCAGTAAGTCAGTCAAGTCATTCAGTAAGTCAGTCAAGTCATTCAGTAAGTCAGTCAAGTCATTCAGTAAGTCAGTCAAGTCATTCAGTAAGTCAGTCAAGTCATTCAGTAAGTCAGTCAAGTCATTCAGTAAGTCAGTCAAGTCATTCAGTAAGTCAGTCAAGTCATTCAGTAAGTCAGTCCAGTCATTCAGTAAGTCAGTCCAGTCATTCAGTCAGTCAGTCCAGTCATTCAGTCAGTCAGTCCAGTCATTCAGTCAGTCAGTCAAGTCATTCAGTCAGTCAAGTTATTCAGTCAGTCAAGTTATTCAGTCAGTCAAGTCATTCAGTCAGTCAGTCAAGTCATTCAGTCAGTCAGTCAAGTCATTCAGTCAGTCATTCAGTCAGTCAGTCAAGTCATTCAGTCAAGTCATTCAGTCAGTCAGTCAGTCAGTCAGTCATTCATTCAAGTCAGTCAGTCAGTCAAGTCAGTCAGTCACACAAACTTATGTTTACATCTTTTTATGTGTACAAAGTAACACTTCATTACGGCCATGGGTTATGTCTTGTCTAATATCTTTTTCTTCGTTAATTCAAGATCAAAACACAATTCACTCTTATTCTTCACAAACAGCTGGTTTGTAGCCAGGACTTCTTGACGCGTATGAAATACGTACAAATGCTGGGATGGTGGGGTCTGGGGTGGCTGGGTAAGGCGGGTGGTGTCTGCTGAACCACAACAGTAGTAGTAACAAGACTGCTTGTGAGAATGGTTATTTGTTTTTCCTTCCTACAAACTATAAGTAAGTTTATTCAGGTATACACAGATACAGTTACGAAGATTATCATAATAATATATGTGTAGAGAACCTAGGATAACCCAAAAAAGTCAGAGTGACAGTATTTCCATTGACTTGGGTTATCCTAGGTTCTCTACACATATGCTGCTATGTATGATAATGTATGTAACTGTACTCACCTAATTGTGGTTGCAGGGGTCAAGACTCAGCTCCTGGCCCCGTGTATCTGAACAGTTTGCAGGAAGGAAAAACAAATTCCCTTTTCCTCAAAGCATGAGGATTCTTAGGCAGTAAATAACTATGCGCTCAAAATTTTTCCCCTCCTGCCGAACCGTGTAATATCATCTTTACGTCATGTAAGATGATAATGTGTCACAAATCTTAAATCGTGCAATACCGGTAACGTGCAACATAATCTCGTGCTAAATGACGTTCTACTGTACTAGTATGTCTTACGCGCCAGGGTTTTTGACGTACTAGTAAGCGTAAATTCTAGCGCCCTCAAATCAAGCGAGAAAAGGCTGGTTGGCCTACATGTGATAGAATGAGTTTACATGGTAAGTGTGCGCAGTAGGAAAAAAATCTAGGCACCCGTATTGCATTGTGGAAGTGGTAATTCAGTGCGCCTTTGTCACCAAGCCAAGCAGTAAGGAATACCTCTCTCTCCGACAGTGTGGGTGGTGGGGAAGGCAGTGGGGGGGGGAAGGCAGTGTGGGTAGTGGGGAAGGGAGCATGGGTTTGTGTAAACAACATGGCGGGCTGGTGGGCTGGCTGGTCGGCCGGCTGAATGACTGGCTGGCTGGCTGGCTGGCTAACTGGCTCTGTCTGTCTCACAGGTACACTAAATACAATTATACATAGTGTAAATTACCTAGAATAACCCAAAAAATCCAGACAATCTGCTATACTGTGCTTGTAGAGTGATCGTGTGTAATACCAGTTAGTTCATGAGCAACTCTCTGAGACAGACAGAAAGATTGAGACACACAGGCAGACAGAAAGATAGACAGACATATTTGTGTGTAACAGTGAAAACAAAGGGAAGGCAGTGTACCCTCATCAAATGTCACCACTGTTATTATTGGAGTGATAAGATAAGACAACTCTCATGAAATGTCACCACTGTCATTAGTGGAGTGATGAGATAAGATAAGACAACCCTCATCAAATGTCACCACTGTCATTAGTGGAGTGATGAGATAAGATAAGACAACCCTCATCAAATGTCACCACTTCTCTCTTATCTCTGACCTGTCAGCAGAGTAACACTGGTCTTATACCATGCTTCAATTATTATTATTATATACTCCCGTGTATCCAAAACATTGCTGGGACCTATAAATAATATACATATATTTCTAGACAATAGTGACTAAAATAGGTGAAAATGTTCACCTGTCAATGTAGCATACAAGGTGTGTATATATCCCAAATATGGCTTATATTGGTCTCACGCACCATAAAAGTTACTTGGAAAAATAAAATGGTAAAAAATAAAAAAAAAGTAAAAAAAAAGAAAAAAATAATTGAACTGCCATAAGCAGTTCAATTTCTGTCAACTTCATGCCTCCATATCTCCGTAAGTATTGATCGCAAAAAAAATTTTTTTAGCCTATAAAATTTAGAAAAAACTATCATTTCATAAGAAAGAATAGTTTTTTTTTGTTTTCAAATATTTTGCGACCCTGGGTGGGAGTTAAGAATTGAGGGTCAAATTCAAATTCAAATTCAAATTCTTTATTTTTAGTAATATACAAAGTGGGGTTTACTTATACAGTGGTACCCCGGTTTACGATATTTTTTCATTCCAGAATGCTGTTCAAGTGCCATTACCAAACGAATTTATCTCCTTAAGAAAAGTTGTAAAATAGACTAGTCCTTTTAGACCCCCAAAATTACACTTACAAAAGCATTTAAAAAAATAAACTTACATAAAAGGGTGAGTTTGGGGACCATCGTAAACCGGGGTACCACTGTATTATTATACATTTTATGAAGTAGATATTACAAGATGGCCAATAATATGCTTAGGTATGCCTAGGCTTTTCAGGCAGTCTTATGATAGGTCTTACTCAATAGTGACACAATGATTATACTGATAGTAAGGTTAGGTAATTGTAGTGATTAACTAGGTTTACAAAATTGAGGTACTGAAATTTAAACATTTAAGAATTTAACAATTAGTTTATATATTAATGGTAAAGGTGATGTATTGGCATAATACCGTTTCTATATTGGAGTGTCTTAGGCAAACTTATGACTAGCTTAAGAATTAATAAGCAATAGTTGTATTAGAATTTTGGTTAGTCATGTGCAAATTAAGGGGAATCACAGATATCAATAAGTGTATTTTGCTGTGGATATGTGCAAGATAAAGTAGTTTTCATGTGGTTAGCTACCGGTTGGGTGCGTAAGTGTGATAAGATGTTTTTTAACGGTGCTTTTGAAAATGGAGGTTGTGTCTGCAGTTCTAGAGTTTTCAGGCAGGGAGTTCCAGATTTTAAGCCCTTTTATGCGCATTGAATTTTTGTATAGATTTAGTCGGACACGGGGAATGTCAAAGAGATGTTTATGTCTGGTATTATGTCTATGGGTCCTGTCACAACTGTCAAGAAAGTGTTTTAGCTCAGGGTTAAAGTTGGAATTTATGGTTCTATAAATGTAGATAGCAGAGTAGTAAGTATGGATGTTCTGAACAGTGAGTAGGTTTAGGTCTTTGAAGAGTGGGGGGGGTGTGCTGCCTAGCGTTGGATTGTGTGATAATTCTTACTGCGGCTTTTTGTTGGGTTATTATTGGCTTTAGGTGGGTAATTGCTGTTGATCCCCATGCACAAATGGCATATGTGAGGTTGGGATAGATGAGTGAGTAGTATAGTGTGAGTAGGGCTGATTGTGGTACATAATACCGTTTCTTAGAGAGGATCCCCACAGTTTTGGACACTTTCTTTGTTATGTGTTGGATATGGGTGCTGAATTTCAGGCTGCTGTCAAGGTGAAGGCCCAGGAATTTGCCCTCATTATGTCTCAACCCTGAAAGGGTTAAACTGTCTAAACGTAGATCTACGTTCACTCCCACAGCACTCCGAATATTTTGAAGAAAAAAAAATTTAGTTTTTTAAATTAAAGAAGGCAATTTTCTGTGTGTTATAAGACCAAAAAATTTTTTTAGGACCAGTACTTACCGAGATATAAGACCGCAAAGTTGGGGCTGGATGCTCACCTGACGGCAACATGGAGTCCTGCCGCTTGCAGTAGTGTTGCCGATGAATAGTGTCTTTCCTGTTACCACTACTAAGCGTGAAATAAATTTTCATGGAAGTGTAAGGGGAAAATTACCGTAGGCCTAGCTGCCGTGTGAAAAATAAAACAACGATCCCAGTATAGTGCAGTGAAAATAAAAGTGTATCTTGAATAAATATACTTAGTGTATATCCTTATAATAACCAGTGTACAGAACAGTGATAAAATACTAGTGATAAAATAAGAGGAAATTAAAAAACAATAGAGAAGTGTGGCAGTGTGGGTCACTCTACTTGCCCTGGTATTGACATGTGACAAGTGATACACAAAGATTTGAGATACCACATATAACGAATGGACTAGGATCCCAGGACATAATAGAAAGACCTAGTGAACCTAAATTGGCAGTGGCAAAACACAAGGATAGTGATTAAAGATAATGGAAGGGGCTTAAACTAAAATGTGGCATCGCATGTGATACATCTGGCAGTGCTGCCAGGCTGGCACTCAGGCCTACCATAAAACACCATATACCCCATACCACAATATCCAATATCCAGCCTAGTGTGAGGACCTCAGTAAGACCAGTAAAAGTCGACAGATATGTGGAAATATAAAATCAGATGAATATTGGATATCATATAAGTGATATAACGAGGAAAGTTCTACGAATGGGCAGTGATATAGTGAACTGAATTTGTGGACAAAAGTAATATTAACCCTTTCAGGGTCCAAGGGGGGTCTCCGAAACGCGTTCTCAGGGTCCAAGAATTTAAAAAAAACAAAAAAATTATTTTTTCTTATGAAATGATAGAGAATCTTTTTCCGATCATAACGCCACAAAAATTATGAAATTTGATCGAAAACTAACGAAATTATGCTTTCGCGAAGTTAGCGGCAGCCATGACACTTACGCATCGGCGATTTCGCCAAGTTTGAGCCCTATTTTCGGCAAATTCCAATGTATCAGGCAACTACAATTATAGCTATTTCGCTAGAACTCCATTTCTTCTATCGATTGAGTACAAGAAACCGCCTATTTACCTATTACAACTATCCAAAATAGTGGTCAGAAAATGGCAATTTCGCCAATTTCACACAAATTTCAAACGATGCCAATTTCAAAATAGGGTCCAGAATAAACAAGGCAGACATTTTTGGCACTAAACTAACGTCTTCTCTGTTCATTAGTCACGTTTCCAGGCCCCTCTTACATGACTTTTGCTTTTCATTTTGAATTTTTATTCTCACAAAAAAATAGAAGATTTACTGTTATGTATACAACTGCATCATTGTAAAAATGGTATAAATAATATTAGAGCACTTGTGCATGAATACTAGACTCGCCAGTTGATGTGTATTGGATGCATGGTGTGATTTGTTTACTCTTGAACATCGTCAAAAATCGAACATTTTTGCTACTTTGAGCTCAATTTCAAGGTATTTGTCTTTGTCAAACCAATCAAAATCATCTCAATTTCTGTAATATATCTTCCAATCTATCAAATGAGACCAAGAAAACGAGATTACATCAATAAATACCATACGAAAATAGACTGCAAAGTCGCTGTTTTAAACCAAAAAAACGGTCAGAGTTTTTTTTTTCCTCATTATGCACTGTGTAGTGCAGGATTTTTTTTATACTGCGCACACTGACCGCACAGACCCATTCTATCACATCTAGGCCTAACAGCCTGTTTCTGCTTGATTTGAGGACGCTAGAATTTAGGCGTACTAGTACGTCAATAACCCCAGGGCGTAAGCCGTACTATTTATTTATTATTTTTATTAACACATCGGCCGATTCCCACCAAGGCAGGGTGGCCCGAAAAAGAAAAACTTTCATCATCATTCACTCCATCACTGTCTTGCCAGAAGGGTGCTTTACACTACAGTTATAAAACTGCAACATTAACACCCCTCCTTCAGAGTGCCGGCACTGTACTTCCCATCTCCAGAACTCAAGTCCAGCCTGCCGGTTTCCCTGAATCCCTTCATAAATGTTACTTTGCTCACACTCCAACAGCACGTCAAGTATTAAAAACCATATGCCTCCATTCACTCCTATCAAATACGCTCACACATGCTTGCTGGAAGTCCAAGCCCCTCGCACACAAAACTTCCTTTACCCCCTCCCTCCAACCTTTCCTAGGCCGACCCCTACCCCGCCTTCCCTCCACTACAGATTTATACACTCTCGAAGTCACTCTGTCTCGTTCCATTCTCTCTACATGTCCAAACCACCTCAACAACCCTCCTCAGCTCTCTGGACAATCGTTTTGGTAATCCCGCACCTCCTCCTAATTTCCAAACTCCGAATTCTCTGCATTATATTCACACCACACATTGACCTCAGACATGACATCTCCACTGCCTCCAGCCTTCTCCTCGTTGCAACATTCATCACCCATGCTTCACACCCATATAAGAGTGTTGGTATAACTATACTCTCATACATTCCCTCTTTACTTCCATGGACAAGGTTCTTTGTCTCCACAGACTCCAAGTGCTCCACTCACCCTTTTCCCTCATCAATTCTATGATTCACCTCATCCTTCATAGACCCATCCGCCGACATGTCCACTCCCAAATATCTGAATACATTCACCTCCTCCATACTCTCTCCCTCCAATCTGATATCAATCTTTCGTCACCTATTCTTTTTGTTATCCTCATCACCTTACTCTTTCCTATATTCACTTTCAATTTTCTTCTTTTACACACCTACCAAATTCATCCACCAACCTCTGCAGCTTCTCTTCAGAATCTCCCAAAAGCACAGTGTCATCAGCAAAAAGCAACTGTGACAACTCCCACTTTGTATTTGCTTCTTTATCTTTTAGCCCAACACCTCTTGCCAAGACCCTCGCATTCACTTCTCTTACAACCCCATCTATAAATATATTGAACAACCACGGTGACATCACACATCCTTGTCTAAGGCCCACTTTTACTGGGAAATAGTCCCCTTCCCTCCTACACACTCTAACCTGAGCCTCACTATCCTCATAAAAACTCTTCACTGCTTTCAGTAACCTTCCTCCTATTCCATACACCTGCAACATCTGCCACATTGCCTCCCTATCTACCCTATCATACGCCTTTTCCAAATCCATAAATGCCACAAAAACATCTTTACCCTTATCCAAATACTGTTCACCTATATGTTTCACTGTAAACACTTGGTCTACACACCCCCTACCTTTCCTAAAGCCCCCTTGTTCATCTGCTATCCTGCTTTCTGTTTTACTCTTAATTCTTTCAATAATAACTCTACCATACACTTTACCAGGTACACTCAACAGACTTATTCCCCTATAATTTTTGCACTCTCTTTTGTCCCCTTTGCCTTTATACAAAGGAACAATACACGCTCTCTGCCAATCCCTAGGTACCTTACCCTCTTCCATACATTTATTAAATAATAGCACCAACCACTTCAAAATTATATCCCCACCTGCTTTTAACATTTCTATCTTTATCCCATCAATCCCAGCTGCCTTACCCCTTTTCATTCTACCCACTGCCTCACGAACTTCCCCTACACCCACAACTGGCTCTTCCACACTCCTACAAGATGTTATTCCTCCTTGCCCTACACACGAAATCACAGCTTCCCTGTCTTCATCAACATTTAACAAATCCTCAAAATATTCTCTCCATCTTCCCGATACCTCTAACTCTCCATTTAATAACTCTCCTCTCCTATTTTTAACTGTCAAATCCATTTGTTCTCTAGGCTTCCTCAACTTATTAATCTCATTCCAAAACTTTTTCTTATTTTCAACAAAATTTCTGATAACATCTCACCCACTCTCTCATCTGCTCTCTTTTTACATTGCTTCACGTACTAGTACGTCAATAACCCTGAAAGGGTTAATTAATCCTAAGTGATAGTGTACAATATCTGGTGTAATTATATAGGAGCAAAGTGCGCAAGCGCCATGCGCACCTACTCTCTTGGCACGGATCCCCCACCTCCCAGCAATCTTTTTTAGATATACAGTGGACCCCCGAGTAACGTAAAAACTTCATCCCAGAAGCCTGCTCAAGTGCCATTACCGAACGAATTTACTCCCTTAAGAATAATGTCACATAGGTTAGTCTATTTCAGACCCCCAAAAATACACTTCCACAAGCACTTACAATATTATACTTACATAATTGTATGATTTCCTGGGTGTTCGTTACTCGGGGGTCCACTGTAAAGAGAAACAACCAGACCAAAGAAAGAGACAAAAGGGGGAAATGGTACAGAGGGGACAGATGGGCAGCACAATGGGACATGCCAAAACAGGCACCAGCTCATCAGGGCCGAATAAACAATCAAATGCAAAGTCAGTACTGGAGAAACCAGGGGTATGTACACCAGGGGCCATACCAGGTAGTACATCACCAATGGTACTAACAAAACACAAAGAAAGGCAAAACATCCCAAATGGTAATTCCTGCTTCATATTTGCAAATATTGAGGGTCTGAAATCAAATAAAAACGACAAAGTTAGTTATGTCAGTGGGCTCCTATCAGAAGCGAATGCCATGTTTGGAGCATTTACAGAAACACATACAAGGGATGTTTTGGATGGAGAGATTAATACAGAAAACTATAACATGTATAAATGTGATAGAATTAATAGGTCACAGGGAGGAGTAGGACTCTATGTAAAAGATACTCTCTGTTGCACAGAAGTGCTGAACTCTACGAATGATATATTAGAAATCCTAGGCATTATCCTAGTATACAAACCACCATCAGCAACTGCTGAGGAATTCACAGATCAGTTAAGGAAGATAGAAAGCTATCTGGATAGACTAGAAAATCCCACCCCAAATATTTTACTCCTTGGAGATTTTAATCTCCTTCATGTAAAATGGAAGATGGTGCAACATAATGTTATACCAGAAATATCTCCTGGAAGCACCCTGGCTCAACAGGCACATACCAGGGAACTAATGAGGCTTTGTGAAAAGTACTCATTAAACCAACAGATAATTGATCCCACTAGAAATGAAAATACCCTAGATTTGATATTCATAAACAATGAGGAACTAATCAGAGACATAACAGTTGCAAAAACAATATACTCTGATCACAACATCATATAAGTTCAAACGAGTATTAACCCAGGGTTAGGGAACTGCGGCACTAATGTTAGAGACTGGATGTTCAGTAAGTTTAATTTTAATAACCATAGAATTGACTGGGGAAAAAATGAACCAAGAGCTATCATACATATCCTGGGAATCAGACATGAGTGCCCTAAATCCCCACCAGTGCCTAGAGAAGTTGAATACAGAAGCATACAAGGTATGTACGAAGTATGTACCATTGAGGAAACCCAGAAGAAGATCAGATATAGAGAGAGAGCGTAGGAGATGGTACAGAAGAATACGGGTTACTGAATTGCTTAAAAACACAAATATGTTGCAACAGAGGAGAGATAGTCTTAACCGAGAGATCATTGAATTAGAGGAAAAACTTAAGATGTCATATCTAACAGAAGAAGTACAAAGGGAACAAAGGGCCATACAAGATATTGCAAGAAACCCAAAATATTTCTATTCCTATGCAAAATCCAAGCTAAGAACTACCTGTAGAATTGGACCATTATTGAGAGGAGATTCGTATACTGACGATGAACAGGAAATGAGTGAATTCCTAAAAGAACAGTATGAGTCGGTGTTCAGGAACCTACTAAATGACAGCAAGGTAGAAAATGAAGGTAGGCAGATGGACTTTCGAGTTCCTAACACACACAACACAAAAAGTAGTAGTGAACAGGGCAAGATCCAGCATCAGTGAGGTCAAAAGCTCAGTGCCCCAAGGCACTGTCTTGGCACCTCTGCTGTTTCTCATCCTCATAGCAGACATAGATAAAAACACCTGGCACACTTTTGTATCATCATTTGCAGATGACACTAAAATAAGCATGAAAGTCACTACGGTAGAGGACACTGAAAAATTACAGGCAGTGGAGAACAACATGATGTTCAATGGTGATAAGGTTCAGCTGCTTAGGTATGGAAAGAATGAAGAACTCAAAAGGAACACTATATACAAAACTCAAGAGGGTCACCAAATAGAACGAAAGGAACATGTAAAGGACTTGGGAATAATTATGTCTGCTGATCTTTCTTTTAAAGACCTTAACAAGACAAAAATCACAACAGCCAGGAAGATGACAGGGTGGGTATTGAGAACTTTCAAAACAAGGGAATTAATCCGATGGTGACACTCTTCAAATCGCTAGTGCTCCCTCACTTAGAATATTGCTCAGTGCTGATGGCCCCGTTCAAAGCAGAAGAAATATCAGAGCTGGAACAAATACAGAGATCGTTTATGGCTCACATTGAGCCAGTGAAACATCTAAATTATTGGGAACGCCTTCAAGTCTTGAACATGAACTCATTGGAGCGGAGGAGAGAGACATACGTACATGATACAGTGGACCCCCGCTATTCGAATTTAATCCGTTCCAGGAGCTAGTTCTCAACGCGAAATGTTCGAGTGGCGATTTAATTTTTCCCATAAGAAATAATGGAAATACAATTAATCCGTTCCTGCTGTCAGGAGGCATGACAAAATAGTACTTCACTGTGAAGCTATTATCAACTCGACAGCTTATTTATCTATCACAATTCATCAAATATGACATAATAAACAATATAAATAACATAAAAACCTGATATACACTCTAGAATGAATAAAATATGTATGTCATTACGAATGTGGTGGCTGGGAAGGATGGTGTTTAGTTTGATATCTTTATTATGCACCCCATAACTATCCTGTGGGCGAGGGGAAGGATGGTGGTGGCAAGCATTCTCGCTACAGCTGTGAAAACATCTTCCCATTCTTTCCTCCTTCAGACGTGTTAGTATAAGAGAAAACGGAGTTTGTAATGCTAAGTGCATTATTGTCAGCTTCACGGATTGAACAGAATTCGTACATGTCAGGCTGGTAACAACAACAACTGGTTTGTTTACAAAACTCCCTCCCGAACCTTCATTTAATCTTGTTTACTCACCACTGCCTCTACTACCACTGCCTCTACTACCACTGCCTCTCACCACTGCCTCTACCACCACTGCCTCTCACCACCACTGCCTCCACCTCCACTGCCTCTCACCACTGCTTCTCACCACTGCCTCCACCTCCACTGCCTCTCACCACTGCCTCTCAACACTGCCTCTACCACCACTGCCTCTACCACCACTGCCTCTACCTCCACTGCCTCTCACCACTGCCTCTACCACCACTGCCTCTACCTCCACTGCCTCTCACCACCACCTCTCACCACTGCCTCCACCTCCACTGCCTCTCACCACTGCCTCTACCACCACTGCCTCTACCTCCACTGCCTCTCACCACTGCCTCTCACCACTGCCTCTCACCACCACCTCTCACCACCACCTCTCACCACTGCCTCTACCACCACTGCCTCTCACCACTGCCTCCACCTCCACTGCCTCTCACCACCACTGCCTCCACCTCCACTGCCTCTCACCACTGCCTCTCACCACCACTGCCTCTCACCACCACTGCCTCAACCACCACTGCCTCTCACCACTGCCTCTACCACCACTGCCTCTACCTCCACTGCCTCTCACCACTGCCTCTCACCACTGCCTCTCACCACTGCCTCTCACCACCACCTCTCACCACCACCTCTCACCATTGCCTCTACCACCACTGCCTCCACCTCCACTGCCTCTCACCACCACTGCCTCCACCTCCACTGCCTCTACCACCACTGCCTCTCACCACTGCCTCTCACCACCACCTCTCACCACTGCCTCTACCTCCACTGCCTCTCACCACTGCCTCTCACCACCACCTCTCACCACTGCCTCCACCTCCACTGCCTCTACCACCACTGCCTCTCACCACTGCCAACCACCACTGCCTCTCACCACTGCCTCTACCACCACTGCCTCTCACCACTGCCTCTCACCACCACCTCTCACCACTGCCTCTACCTCCACTGCCTCTCACCACTGCCTCTCACCACCACCTCTCACCACTGCCTCCACCTCCACTGCATCTACCACCACTGCCTCTCACCACTGCCTCTACCACCACTGTCTCTACCACCACTGCCTCTCACCACTGCCTCTACCACCACTGTCTCTACCACCACTGCCTCTCACCACTGCCTCACACTTAATGAACAAACTCTAAACAATTATAATTAAGTGTGAAATGTCTGGATGAGCGTGCAGGGTATTGTTCTCTCGAGTGTAAACAAGGAGGGACTGGCTCTCCAAGCGCCTGGGCGGACAGGTGATGGACACACTTGTTCGAATCATGATATTTTGTTCGCATGACGATATCGATTTTCTTGTTCTAATGACGATTTGTTCGACTGCCGAGCCGTTCGAATAGCGGGGGTCCACTGTAATATATATACCTGGAAAGTACTCGATGGCCTGGTCCCAAATCTGCACACTGCCATAACAACATACTGGAGTGAGAGATATGGGAGGAAGTGTAAAATAAACCCAGTGAGGAGCAGGGGTGCGGTGGGGACAATAAGGGAGCACTGTATCAACATCCGGGGTCCCAGACTATTCAACATCTTACCAGAAGATATCTGAAACATGGCTGGAACAAGTGTAGAAGCCTTTAAGAGGAAACTGGACAAGTATCTTCACCAGGTGCCAGATCAACCAGGCTGTGACGGATATGTGGGGCAGCGGGCCTCCAGCAGCAACAACCTGGTTGACCAGGCTAGCACCAGACAAGCCTGGCCCATGGCCAGGCTCAGAGAGTAGAGAAACTCTCAAAACTCTTCAAAGGTATATGTTTTTTTCTCCTTTTTATTTTAATTTATATAATTTTTATGTTCTGATAATTACAATTTATAATAGTTCTTGTGATTTCATAGCCAATCTTTGTTCTGACTCTAATCTTAGGTACTGAAATAGTACTCAAACAGTTACAATCACACCGAAAGGTGAATATTTTCACCTGCCTTGGTCATTTACTATTGTCTAGAAACATATACAAAGTATTTATAGGTCTCAGCAATGTTTTAGACACACTGGAGTATACAGTGGACCCCCGACTATCGGCCGGTCTGAGTATTGGCTGACTCGAGTTTGAGTCGCTTTTTTTGGCCCAATTTTTCCCCGACTATCGGCCGTTTCCCCGAGTTTCGGCCCGCGTACCAGACCTGTCCGCCTGCTCACGCTTGTGCGCCTCCCCTCGCAGGCGTCGTGAGCCAGTCTAGCTTTGTTTACCATTGAGTGAACATTACCCAGCATGCTCATTCAAATATTTCACAATAATTTTATTGTGTTTATTGATTGTTTATTGATTGTCACTGTGAAATAAGTCACCATGGGTCCAAAGAACCTTCCTAGTGGCACCCCTGTGGTAAAGAAAGTGAGAAACACCATCGAACTGAGATTAAGGAAATTTGTTCAATGTGGAATAGGGTGCAGGAATTTGTTGAAAAATACCACCCTGAGCAAGCTGAAATAAGCCATCTCTGCAACAAGTTCAGTGACAGAGCCATATTGCACTTCAGGAACATGTTAAAGAGGCGCCAGAAACAGAGGACTGTGGACAGTTATTTTGTGAGACAGGGGTCTAGTGACTCTCAAGCTGGTCCTAGTGGCATTAAAAGACCAAGAAGGGAAGTAACCCCAGATAGGACTTTGATACATGAAGTCCTTATGGAGGGGGATTCCCCTTCCAAACACTAAGCTCTCCCTCACTCCTCCTCCCTATCTTCCAGATGCCAGCAAGTCTCTTCAATAAAGGTAAGTAAATGTTATTTTAAATGTAAATTTATAAATTTAATATGTGTTGTTATTATGTGTTTTGTGTATGTAAAACTATAGTTATTCTTTAAAAAAGGAACTTTTTGTGAATATTTTTGGGTGTCTAGAACGGATTAATTGTATTTACATTATTTCTTATGGGAAATAATGGTTTGACTTTCGGCCAGTTTGAGTTAGGCCTAGCTCCTGGAACGGATTACGGCCGATACTCGGGGGTCCACTGTATATGAAACTTCTTGAAGCATGGTGTTTATGACGAGTCACTAAACTGCTGACAGGGTAAGCAGTGGGGCGACACTTTATGATAAAGCACTGCTGCAGGGAACCCTGGCCTTATTTGTTTTCACTGTTACACACAAACATGTATGTCTGTCTGTCTGTCTATCTGTGTCTATCTGCCTGTGTAGCTCTGCTTATCCATCTTTCTGTCTGCCTGTGTGTCTCGGCCTTTCTGTCTGCCTGGGTTATCCTAGGTAATTTACACTATGTATAATAACTATACTTATGTGTACATGTGAGAGAGAGACAGAGATATAGACAGATAGACAGAGATATAGATAGACAGAGATATAGATAGACAGAGATATAGATAGACAGAGATATAGATAGACAGAGATATAGATAGACAGAGATATAGATAGACAGAGATATAGATAGACAGAGATATAGATAGACAGAGATATAGACAGACAGAGATATAGACAGACAAACAGAGATATAGACAGATAAACAGAGATCTAGACATATATAGACAGACAGACAGAGAGACTGCCAAAGCCAGCCAGTCAGCCTGCCGTATACGTATTACACATGTTCCAGAATCGTTTCTCTTCACTTAGGGCATAGGTTATAGGACATTCTGGCAGGATGACACTACCAATGGTATAAAAAATTAAAGGATGTTGCACATCGAGTGTTAAGACCTATTCTATACTGACCAGGCATCTCAGGCCAATCATGCCAAATTTGGAGGCAGTAAAAATAAAATGTAGATCTACGTTTGGAGCGCTAGCGGTACAAACGTAGATCTACGTTTGGACAATTTAAGGGTTAACAATCAATGGAAAGATATCCTTGTGTATTCTGGAATGTGTGTATATATATTCCTTAAGAGCAGTATGTACTTTCTTCCCTCTTAATCCATGGAAAGTGGTAACTAGCCCCTTGATCCAGGTTCTTGCAGTTATGCACAATTATTGGAATTTTTTTCAATATTAGTCTATGAAGTTATGAAGTAAAAAAAAATATCATTTAAGTGAAGGCACAACAGTGGGAGATCAGAGGTTGGAACTTTATTATTGTCAGAATTTAAATCTTGATATTAGTCAATTTGCATGTTTATACAGTGGAACCTTGGTTTTCGTGATTAATCTGTTCGAAAAAGTCTGATGATAAACCAAATTAAATGAAAACGGAAGCAGTATTTCCCATAAGAAATAATGAAAATCCAATTACTCCGTTCCAGACACCCAAAAATATTAACAAAAAATACATTTTATAGAGAATGAGTATAGTTTTATATACAAACTAGGGCATACGAAAACCGAGGTTCCACTGCATATCAAACTGACTTACAGTTTGTATTATCATAATTGTGATATTTGTTTAGATTCGTCTAAAGATCATCAAAAAGTTATCGGAAGACATGACTGTGCCACTGCTAAATGTCCACAAGGCACTAAGTGGCTCCAGCTTGGAAGAATTCTTTGATGTAGTGGATGATGCAATTGCAGTTACAGGCATAATGCTGAAGAAGAAAGACAACAAAAAAGACAGGTAATAATAATGGTGTCACCTTCTAGTACATATTTAGTTCTAGTAAGAAATGGTGAATGATTCTTGGTTTAATCTGACGTGAGTAATTCATTGTAATGTAAATTGGGTAGGGTCTTATTTTTTTATTTTAACACTATAAAATACAACTCCCTAAGTAGTAGTTTGGTAGACAGCAACCACCCAGGAAGGTACTGACGTCCTGACAGGTAAGTGCGAAACGGAAGCCTGTAATTGTTTTACATGACGGTAGGATTGCTGGTGTCTCTTTTCTGCCTCATAAACATGCAAGGTTTCAGATATGCCTTGCTACTTCTACTTACACTTAGGTCACACTAAACATGCATTTTTTTTTAACACATTATACTTTTCCCACCGAGGCAGGGTGTCCCAAAAAGAAAGAAAAAAACTTTCATGTTTCAACACTTTCACCATCACTCATACATAATCACTGTCTTTGCAGAGGTGCCAATATTCCAGACCCCTCCTTTAAAGTGCAGGCATTGCACTTCCCATTTCCAGGACTCAAGTCTGGCTAACTGGTTTCCCTGAATCCCTTCACAAAATATTACTCTGGCCACACTCCAACAGCTCGTCAGATCCCAAAAACCATTCGTCTCCATTCACTCCTATCTAACATGCTCACGTGTTAGATAGGAAGTTCACAAAACCTCCTTTATCCCTTCCCTCCAACCTTTTCGAGGACAACCCCCACCCCGCCTTCTTTCCCCTACAGATTTATACACTCTCCAACTCGTTTTACTTTGTTCCATTCTCTCTAAATGACCAAACTACCTCAACAGCCCTCTGACTAATACTTTTAGTAATAATCAGAGGGCCCGAAGAGGGGCTAGGAATTCTCAAATCAAATCAAATCAAATCAAATTTTTATTTCCTTGCAAGTTTACAATGTGGTTGACATATTGTAGGAAGTATATTTTCATAGAGTGTACAGTGATTTGCAGTACAAAGAGAGCCACTATCATGCCTTGGCATTACGGGCAGTCTAAACTTAATAGATTACTTATTACTTAACACTAGACTTACAACACATAGTTTGATCAGGTTGCACTAATTATAAAATAGGTTATACATCTATTAAATATATGTTATTCAACATTTGCATTAGGTTAAAATATGAGAATTTATTGTACTTTGAGCATTTACTTTTGGGGTTCTGAGGCTAGGGGAGTAACACAGTGAGCAATCAAGACACTACTAAAGTTACCTTCAGACTACATAACGAGTCAGCTGTTAATAACTTTATAACTTTATAACAGCTATGATTAACCCTTTGACTATTTCGGTCGTATATATGCGTCTTACCAGCCACTGTTTCGGACGTATTAATACGCATAATTTCTAGCGGCCTCAAATCAAGTGGGAGAAAGCTGGTAGGCCCACATGTGAGAGAATGGGTCTGTGTTGTCAGTGTGTGCAGTATAAAAAAATTGGGGAGCCAGTGGTGCATTGTGGGAATGCTATTTCAGTAGTCCTTGTTCAGCATGCCTAGCGGTAAGAAATATCTGACTCTGGGCGAATCTGGGACTCTTCTCTTCCCAAGTGATATCTCTAACAAAGATGGAAGTGTCAGTGAAGATGAATTTCATGGTTTTGAGGAGTTTGTGACCGAAAGCAATGCCCAGGATACCAGAAGGAAGAAAGAAAAAAGAATGAAAGAAAATAAGTAAGTTGGTAAGTAAGTAGGTAAGTAAGTAGGTAGGTAAGTAGGTAGGAAGGACTGTGGGGAAGAAGAGCATGGGACCCAATGGGTGTTGACAAGGCAGTGAGGGTGGTGAGTGATGGTATAATATGTCATTTTGACAGCAGCAGCACCCTGACTCAGCATATATATAAGTCCACACACTCACAACAACCAGCTAATATCAGTTCTATGAAGTGTCCAGTGATTATATATGCATATATATAGAAACCAGAAGGAAGAAAGGAAGAAAGGGGGAGATGAAAGGAAGGAAGGACGAGATGAAAGGAAGGAAGGTAGGTAGGTAGGTAGGAAGGAAGGAATGTAGGAAGGCATGTAGGAAGAAAGGTAGGAAGGAAGGAAGGAAGGCAGGCAGGAAGGCAGGCAGGAAGGAAGGCAGGAAAGAAGGTAGGTTCCTAGGTAGGAAGGAAGGTAAGAAGGAATGTAGGAAGGAAGGAATAAAGAAAGGAAGGAATGACGACCCAGAAACAACAACCAGCTTTCAGAAGCTAATAGCAATTCTATGAAGTGTCCAGTGATTATATATGCGTATACAGTGGACCCCCGGTGTTCGTCCTGCTCAAAACACTCCCTTTTATGTAAGTGTATTTTTTTAAATGCTTTTATAAGTGTAGTTTTGGGGGTCTAAAAGGACTAGTCTACTTTACATTATTTCTTAAGGGAATAAATTCGGTTGGTAATAGCACTTGAGCAGCATTCTGTTACGAAAAATGGACGAACACCGGGGGTCCACTGTATATAGAAACCAGAAGAAAGGAAAGACGAAATGAAAGGAAGGAAGGAATGTAGGTAGGAAGGTAAGAAGGAAAGTAGGAAGGAAGGAAGGAAGGACGGAATAATGACCCAGACACTACAACCAGCTTCCAGAAGCTTATAGCAGTTCTAGGCAAGTGTCCAGTGATTATGTGTGTACTATATATAGAAACCAGAAGGAAGGAAGGTAGGTAGGAAGGAAGGTAGGTAGGAAGGAAGGAAGGAAAATGTAGGAAGGAATGTAGGAAGGAAGGAAGGAAAATGTAGGAAGGAATGTAAGAAGGAATGTAGGAAGGAAGGAAGGAAAGAATGACGACCCAGACGACCATCAACCTAAGATAACTACCTAACACAACTGCCTGCTACTACTTTGAAGAAAACTGCTCACAAGAGGTGTTTTGTCTGTGCATATACAAAAAAAATGCCCACAAAAATGCAGACACACTTGTTTTATGTGTGAGGAATGTAAAACACCACTGTGCATAGACCCATGTTTCAAAGAGTTCCACAAGCTGCAGAACTTCTATGAACATGTCCAGTGACTGTACATTTGTATATATATTATAGAACAATAGTAATAAAGAATTTTTTGTATTGTTGGTTTGGGTAAACAAGTTTTGTAAACAATATAATGATAATAATGTTTGTGCGGTTATTGTGTTGCATACGAGTGTATATATGTACATTGCACCTTACTTTGGTCTCATAGGCCACATAAGTTACGTAAAAAAATAAAATAGTGAAAAAAACAGGAAATCTACGAATGGAAGTAAACAAAAGTTTACTGAGTGAGAGGCATTTGCTGCTGTTGCCATACGCGGCTCATTTGACAATGACAAGTACCTTGAAATTGAGCTCAAAATAGCGAAAATGTTCGATTTTTGACGATGTTCAAGAGTAAACAAATCACACCATGCCTCCAATACACATCAACTGGCGAGTCTTATATTCATGCACAAGTGCTCTGATATTATTTATACCATTTTTACAATGATGCAGTTGTATACATAACAGTAAATCTTCTATTTTTTGTGAGAATAAAAATTCAAACTGAAAAGCAAGAGTAATGGAACAGGGGCCTGGAGACGTGACTAATGAACAAAGAACATGTTATTTTAGTGCCAGGAATGTCTGCCTTGTTTACTCTGGACCCTATTTTGAAATTGGCATCGTTTGAAATTTGTGTGAAATTGGAAAATTGCCATTTTCTGACCACTATTTTGGGTAGATGAAATTGGTAAATAGGCGGTTTCGTGTACTCAATCGATAGAAGAAATGGAGTTCTAGCGAAATAGCTATACTTTTAGGAAACTGAAACATTGGAATTTGTCGAAAATAGGGCTCAAAGTGGGCAAAATCGCCAATGCGTAAGTGTCATGGCTACCGCTAACTTCGCGAAAGCATAATTCCGTTAGTTTTCGATCAAATTTCATAATTTTGGTGGCGTTATGATCGGAAAAAGATTCTATCATTTCATAAGAAAAAATTAATTATTTTTTTTCCCAAAAATTTTCGACCCCAGGAACACTTTCCTGAGAAGGCCTGTCGGCCCCCAAAGGGTTAAAGGAGGGGTCTGGGATAGTGACAGCTGGGAGGGACAATTCTCGGCTGTCGTATCTGAGCTCCTCTGCAAAGACAGTGGTTATGTATGAGTGTGGTGAAAGTGTTGAATGATGATGAAAGTATTTTCTTTTTGGAGATTTTCTTTCTTTTGGGGTCACCCTGCCTCGGTGGGAGACGGCCGACTTGTTGAAAAAAAAAAAAAGTTTAGACTTTTGAATATTGGTGGAGTATGCTGTCTGGAGTGGGAATTTGTTATCATTCGGACTGCAGCCTTTTGCTGGGTTATTAGTAGTCTGAGATGATTTATTGTTGTTGAGTCCCTTGCACAAATTCCATAGGTGAGATAGGGGTAAATGAGTGAGTGATACGGGGCAAGGAGAGCTGGGTGTGGAGCATAGTTCCATATCTTTGATAGTATGCCTACGGTCTTAGAGACTTTCTTGGAAATTTGTTGTATATGTGTGTCTGAAATTTGAGGCTACTGTCAATGTGGATTCCTAAGAATTTTCCCTCTGTGAGTCTTGTGACAGGTGATACATTTATCATTATGTTAAGTGGAACATTTGTAGCTCTGTTTCCAAACTGAATGAAATAGGTTTTGTCATTATTTAGAGTAAGCTTGTTAGTCATCATCCAGGTAGATATTTTCTGTAATTCAGCATTTAGTGTTGGCTAGTATGACTGAGCTTGGGTGAGAGAAGACTTATGTAGTGTCATCTGCAAATAATATGGGTTTGAGTAGTTCAGATGCATTTGGCAGGTCATTGATGCAAATGAGAAAGAGAAGTGGGCCAAGGACAATTCCCTGTGGGACCCCGACTGTAATTGGTTGTGTGGAAGAGTTTGCTCCATTTGTGTACACATATTAGCTTCTGTTACTAAGGTATGACTTTAGGTAGTTGAGGGAGTGCCCTCTTATGTGCAACAAATCATGGTTAACTGTATCAAAAGCTTTACGTAAATCAATAAAGATTCCCAGTAGAAGTTCTTTTTTTCTCAATAGCAGTGTATATTAGTTCTAGCATGTGTATAATAGCATTATTTGTGTTTTTATTAGGCCTGAATCCAAACTGACAGGGGTTGAGTATGTTGTGGGAGACGAGGTAGGAATAGATGTGCCAATGAATTAATTTTTCAAAGATTTTAGAGAGAAGGGGTAAGTTAGATATTGGTCTATAGTTATTCAGGTCTGCTTGATCTCCTCCTTTGTGGATTGGGGTAACCCTTGCTATTTTGAGAATTGATGAGAAGGTGGAGGATTTGATGGATTTGTTAAAGAGTGTTGCAATAATTGGTGACAGTACTTGAGAAGCTTGTTTGTACATAAAGGTAGTAAGTTATTTAAATCTCCTGCCTTGTTTTCAAGTGTTTTGATGATGAGCGAGACTTCTGTTGGGTTGGTCAGAGCTAGGAATAGTGTATTTGGGTAGGTGCCAGTGAGTAGTGTTTTGGTGGGGTGTTTGAGCTTGGGATTCTGCTCGCTAGGTTTTTTTCCTATGGTGGAGAAGAAAACATCGAGTCTGTTTGCTGTTTCAGTCGGTGGGAGTAGGGGTTCATCTGGTCTTGTTAGCTTGATTGTTCTGTTTTTGGATATCTTTATAGTTCCTAGAATTTCAGATAAGGTTTTCCAGGTCTTTTTCATATCACCTTTTAAGTTATGTAATCTGTTCTCATAATACAATTTTTTTGACCTTCTTATCAGGCTGGTTAGTATTGATGAGTAACGTTTAGTTTGGTCTCTGGTTATTTGCCCCATTCTGTACTATTTTTCATATAGGTGCTTTATATTAATGGATTTGAGGATGCTGGGTGTTAGCCAGGGACTGTTCAGTCTCTTAGCTGTAATCTGGTTTTTTTTTTTTTAGGGCAACGCATGTTTTAGAGGTATTAGGTCTTTTTTAGAAAATTATTAATACATTCATCAGTATCTATAGATTTCTAGTTTGTTATGCCAGTCGATGTTTGTCATTGCTGTTATAAAGTTATTAATAGCTGTTTCATTATGTAGTCTGAAGGTAACTTTAGTAGTGTCTTGGGGCAATTTACCTAGGTTGGTTATGAGAATGGTAGGGTAGTGGTCTGTGGTGTTATCTGTGATTATGCCTGATTTTAAAGGGGATATGGTGTTGGTCCAGATGTGGTCTAATGAGATACAGTGGTACCTCGAGTTACGATGATCCCCAAAATCGCCCTTTTATGTAAGTTTATTTTTTTAAATGCTTTTGTAAGTATATTTTTGGGGGTGTAAAAGGACTAGTCTATTTTACATTATTCCTTATGGTGATAAATTCGTTTGGTAATGGCACTTGAACAGCATTCTCGAACGAAAAAATATCGTAACTCGAGGTACCACTGTACTAGTCTCCGAGATTCTTGTAGGTTTTGTTACTGTTGGTAGCAGCAAGCAGTTGCTCATAGTGTTTGTGAATTCAGTTACTTGTGGGTCCTGGTCATGCAGGAGATTTATATTCAAGTCGCCTGTTAGCAGCAAGTGGTCTTTGTTCATGTGTGAATCAATCAGTTACTATGCTTCCTAATTTTTCACTAAATTGGTAAATGTTTCACTGTGGTACTCTGTAGATGTTTATCACTGTGAGAGGTTTTTATAGCTCTTTTGATTTAAATTTAGCTATAATATATTCTTCATGTTCATCTCTTGTGCAAGTATTATTGATACATTCAAGTTGATCTGAGTAATATACAGTGGACCCCCGAGTTTCGTAAAAACTTCACTCCTGAAGTCTGCTCAAGTGCCATTACTGAACGAATTTACCCCCTTAAGAAAAAATGTCACGTAGGTTAGTCTGTTTCAGACCCCCAAAAATACTTTTCCATAAGCACTTACAATATTATACTTACATAAATGTACGATTTCCGGGGTTTACGAAACTCGGGGGTCCACTGTATAGCTGTTCTACCCCCTTGCTGGTCTGGCCTACAGTTGTGCGTGGCTGTGTAACCAGGAATGGCATAGACATCTGTAGTACCAGGCTTTAGCCAGGTTTCGGTGAGAGTAATGATAGACATACTGGCATGCAGGGAATTTAGCAATGCAGTGAGGTCATCGTAATGTTTGCTCAATGATCTGACATTGTAATTAAAGACAGTTATGTTATTGTTGGCTTTGAGTAGTGTCTTTGCTTGTTATTCTGTGTAATAATTACAGTTGCTGTTAGATTCAATAAGAGGTTGATATCAGGATCAGTGCTTGTAGTCATAAGATTGAGTGTGATTCTATAACTAGACTTAAGAACAATGGATTATCCTAAACTTAATAATATGATACTAAACTAATTAATCTTACTAGCTAATGGATTATAACAAGTAAATTATAAAACACAGAGAATGTATGTATTACTAATAGTAAAAAGTGCACTATTAACTAATAAGAAGGATTAAAATATTGACTTAGATAACATTACCCTTAGACAGGACATCTCCACTGCCTAAAGCCGCCTCCTCGCTGCAGCATTTACAACCCATGCTTCACACCCATATAATAGTGTTAGTACCACTGTACTCTCGTATATTCCTTTCTTTGCCTCCATGGATAACGTTTTTTGTCTCCACAGATACCTCAGCGAACCACTCATCTTTTTTTCCTTCATCAATTCTATTGTTAACCTCATCCTTCATAAACCCATCTGCTGACAAGTCAACTCTCAAATATCTGAAAACATTCACTTCTTCTATACTCCCTCCCTCCAATGTGATATCCAATTTTTCTTTATCTAAATCTTTTGATACTCTCATCACCTTACTCTTATCTGTGTTCACTTTCAACTTTCTACCTTTACACACCCAAACTCGTCCACTAACCTTTGCAACTTTTCTTTAAAATTATCCAAAAGCACAGTATCATCAGCAAAAAGTAACTGTGTCAACTCCCATTTTGTATTTAAATCTCCATAATTTAATAACACCCCTCTCCCCAACACACTAGCATTTACTTGTTTTACAACCCCATCTAGAAATATGTTAAACAACCATGGTGACATTACACATCCCTTTCTAAGACCTACTTTTACTGGGAAGTAATTTCCCTCTCTCCTACACACCCTAATGTGAGCCTCACTATCCTCATAAAAAATCTTTACGGCTCTGGTGGTCTGGTGGGTAAAGCTCTCGCTTCACACGGCGAGGGTCTGGGTTCGATTCCCAGCCAGGGCAGAAACATTGGGGGTGTTTCTTTACACCTCTTGTCTATGTTCCCCATCAGTAAAATGGGTACCTGGGTGTTAGTCGACTGGTGTGAGTCGCATCCTAGGACACTGACCTAATCTGCCCGAAATGCTCAGCATAACAAGGGACTTTCTATATAGTAGTATGTCACTGATGTCAGCTAGGCCTGTATACCATGTACATGTACTTGTAGTAAATAAAGATATTATTATTATTATTATTAATGCCTATTCCATACACTTGCAACATCTGCCACATTGCTCCCATATCCACTCTGTTATACAGTGGTACCCCGACTTACGATATTTTTTCATTCCAGAATGCTGTTCAAGTGCCATTACTAAACAAATTTATCTCCATAAGAAATGATGTAAAATAGACTAGTCCTTTTAGACCCCCAAAATTACACTTACAAAAGCATTTAAAAAAATAAACTTACATAAAAGGGTGTGTTTGGGGACCATCGTAAGTCGGGGTACCACTGTATGCCTTTACTAAATCCATAAATGCAATGAAAACTTCCCTACCTTTTATCTAAATGTTGTTCACATACGTATATGCTTCAATGTAAACACCTGATTTACACATCCCCTACCCATTCTAAAGCCTCCTTGCTCATCTGCAATTGTTCTCTTTGTCTATTCTCTAATTCTTTCAGTAATAACCCTACCATACACTTTATCTGGTATACTCAATAAACTTTTTTTTTTTTTCTCAACAAGTCGGCCGTCTTCCACCGAGGCAGGGTGACCCAAAAAGAAAGAAAATCCCCAAAAAGAAAATACTTTCATCATCATTCAACACTTTCACCACACTCACACATAATCACTGTCTTTGCAGAGGCGCTCAGATACGACAGCTGAGAATAGTCCCTCCCAGCTGTCACTATCCCAGACCCCTCCTTTAAAGTGCAGGCATTGTACTTCCCATTTCTAGGACTCAAGTCCAACTAAATCAATTAACTGGTTTCCCTGAATCCCATCACAAAATGTTACCCTGCTCACACTCCAACAGATCGTCATGTCCCAAAAACCATTCGTCTCCATTCACTCCTATCTAACACGCTCACACATGCTTGCTGGAAGTCCAAGCCCCTCGCCCACAAAACCTCCTTTACCCCTTCCCTCCAACCTTTTCTAGGACGACCCCTACCCCGCCTTCCATTCTCTCTAAATGACCAAACCACCTCAACAACCCCTCTTCAGCCCTCTGACAAATACTTTTAGTAACTCCACACCTTCTCCTAATTTCCACATTCCGAATTTTCTGCATAATATTTACACCACACATTGCCCTTAGACAGGACATCTTCACTGCCTCCAGCCTCCTCCTCGCTGCAGCATTATGCACTGCATGCTGCAGGATTTTTTGTATACTGCGCACACTGAACACTCAGACCCATTCTCTCATATGTAGGCCTACCAGCTTTATTCTGATTGAAAGCTGCTAGAATTTTGGTGTAATATTACGGCACCAACACTGGCTTGCAAGCCATAATATTATGGCACCGACAGTGGAAGGGTTAATATTTCTGTTGTGATCCCATCAGTTCCAGCTGCTTTACCCCCTTTCATTCTACGTAATGCCTCATGCACCTCCCCCACACTCACATCCTGTTCTTCTTCACTCCTATAAGATGTTATACCTTGGCAAGTGTATGAAATTACTGTCTCCCTTTCTTCATCAACATTTAAAAGTTCCTCAAAATATTACTGCCATTTACCCAATACCTCCAGTTCCCCATCTACTAACTCCCCTACTCTGTTTTTAACTGACAAATCCATTCGTTCCCTAGGCTTTATTAACTTATTTATCTTAATCCAAAATTTTTTCTTATTCTCAGCCAATTTTCTTGACACTGCTTCTCCCACTCTGTCATTTGCTCTCCTTTTGCACTTATTCACCACTCTCTCCACCTTTCTTTTAGTCTCCATATACTCTGCCCTTCTTATATTACTTCTGGTTTGTAAAAACCTCTCATAAGCTACCTTTTTCTCTTTTAGCACACTCGTTACCTCATCATTCCATGAATTACTCACCTTACCTCCTGCACCCACCCTCCTATAGCCAAAAAATTCTGCCCTACATTCTAATGCTGCTTTTTTAAAACTATCCCATCCCTTTTCAACCCCTCCCCACTACCCATACTTGCACTAGCCCACCTTTCTGCCAGTAGTTGCTTATATATCTCACCCTAACTTCCTCCTCCTTAGTTTATAAACTTTCACCTCTCTCTTACTTACTGTTGCCATTTTCCTTTGTCCCATCTACGATTACTCTTACTGTAGCTACAACTAGATAATGATCCGATATATCCATTGCCTCTCTATAAACATGTACATCCTGAAGCCTATCCACCAGCCTTTATCCACCAATGCATAATCTAAGAAACTATTTTCATTACGTGCTATCTACCTGGAGTCTACTTGGAGAGAATTCCAGGGGTCAACGCCCCGCGGCCCAGTCTGTGACCAGGCCTCCTGTTGGACCAGAGCCTGATCAACCAGGTTGTTACTGCTGGCCGCACGCAGTCCAACGACGAACCACAGCCCGGCTGATCAGGTACCGACTTGAGGTGCCTGTAGTGT